>VMDR010019916.1:0-11228 GCA_007922815.1 Macrotus californicus | reverse complement strand
CTTGCAAAGGCTTCTTCAAAATGTAGTTCTTTGTGGACAGGAAGTCATGTCAGCAAGGGGCTAGAGTGGGAGCTGTAGGAACCTACTTGCCTAAGTGAGTAGCTTTATCATGACATCTATTTGCAGACCTTCCTTCATTTTCAGGTCTTCTTTTGGAAATTAGAAAACTGATCCAAGGAAAAGGAAACAACTTGGCAATGTTAAACTTCATGGTGATTAATATACTTTGGAGACATTTATAAATACATTACTAATATAAAAAGGTATTAGGGGAAGTACTTGCTTCTTAGAAATCATGGGTTCTAGAACCAGATATATAATTTTCTAGCTACTGATATTTGCCATTCATTTATTCCACAAATATTTGAAATGTTTCTCCAGGCACCTTCATTAGAGATATACAGATAAGCACAACACACTGTTTGTTTATTGGCAAGGAAAGTGAGTATGTAATTACAGATTAGTGTGATATGTGTTAAAAAATGGAGTAAGCATGTTGGCAGGGGAGCATGCAGGAGATACAGCTTATGCAGTCTTTGGGTGTCAGGGACAGTTTCCTGGTGCTGTTGGAAAAGATATCTAAGCTAAACCCAGATGCCAAGGTTGACTAGAATTTAGACAAAGAAGGCTTTTGTATGTGCTATGTCCTTTCCCTAGAAAACTCTCATAGGTAAAAGAAGTGCCTCCAAATGATTAGAAACAGTATGTACAGAAGTCCAATGTTGAGAAGAGGTAGAAAGCATTTGTAGGGGAAGGCCAGAGAGGTGTGTGAAATGGGCTAGGGGTTTAGGAGATGAGTCTGGAAAGGCAGTAGATGCAGTTCAAGTGGGATCTTGTATATTAGGATATAGAATTTATCCTATATCAACCATTTAACCTCTCCCAAACCTAACTTTTATGTTAGTCAGTACTCTTCCAAATCAATGTGGTTAAAAAGCACAAAACAAAACCAAAACACGGAGAGGGAGAGGAAAAGGGGTGGAGAGAGGGGGGAGATTGAGGAATGTATTAATTTGTGGACTGGGAAAGATGGCTCACAGTATACAAGGGAAAAAAAAATAGTGAGCAATAATAAGCAAACTTTGGAGACTGGAACTGGGGCTAAAGATATTCAGCACATGCATTCACATCTCTCTCTCTGCCTGTCTTTCCACCTCTTTCTCTCTCACTCCCTTGTGTACCATTTGGCTTCACCTAATAACAGGCTTTCCTCACATAGTAGGTTACATGGCATCTAACATTGTGGAAATCACATCTTTCAGCCTAGAAATCATATAGGAAAGGAAACCTCTTCTCTGTATTTGTAAAACAACCCCAAGGAAGCACTCTGATTGACGCTATTTGAGTTATATGCCCATGGAGTCACTCACTGTTACCAAGAGGATGGCCAACTCTAACTGGCTCTACCTGGATCACATGTTTTTCCTGAGAATGGGTGGGTAGAGTATTTCATAGCTGACTGCTTCATTAAAGCTGTATTTGATAGTTTCTTTCCCAGTGGGTTGCATAATTGTTAATAGTTCTATATTTATTATAAATTCTTGTAGCTTGTTATATCCAGCAGATATTATTAAAATAAATGTAATATGTGTTCAAAATATTTTCTATGGAAGGATTATTCACTCCCTGACTCATTAATACCATCTTTGGCCAGAGACCCTTTTTCTACTTTATTCACATCATATTTGGAACAAGAAGAAAATCTTGGTTGTTGAAAGCCATTGAAATGTAGGAGTTCATTACAGCAGCATAAGCAAATCTAAGCTAACACATACTGACCACTTCTTTCTTGAAACACTTACATTTTAAATCTATGAAAGAACTCTATTGGCTCTGATGTCCAGATCATGAGCCACTTATCATCACTGGAGGGAGCAGAAATATGATTGACCAGCTCAGGAGGTCACATGTAAATTCTTTGACCAATCAGAAAAGTTTTAGTGATTGTGAGCAGGATATGGGAAGTGCTCTGTTGGAACCATTAGAACTTCATTGTCTAGGGAGAAGGGTGATATTCCCCACCTACCTCTCAGCCTTGCTAGTTCCTCTCTACCTACGCATAGAAGGTTATGCACAGGCATCACTGAGGTTTCTGCAAATATGAAGAGAAGAATCATTGGAGTGGGGGTGGTCTTTCATGTGTTAAGAGCTTAAATGTTTATTTTCTGTGTCTTTTCCAGGAAGCCAAAACTATCTTATTCTTCATCTTTTGATTTATATCAAAGACTAAGTGACTGTTTCATCTTATTTATAAATAGTACTCATCATTCACCCATTTTAGTTCCCCAAAAGCTTAATAAAAAGCTAAAGCTGCAACCTCAAAGAAAATAGAGTCATGGAGCTATTCCTTCACCTGCATAAATATAACTGCTTTGTATGCTGTTCCAGACCTGCCTTTACCTTGAGATAGCCCTGAAAATGGATTCACCTGGGGGAGGGACTGTGTGTTATTCTCACATTTATGAGTATCATGCCTTGGTGGCAAGCATTCCCTTTAACAACTATGACTTAGAGAAATCCGCCAGACTGATCTGGGGCCATGGGTTTGTGCTGACATTTGTGATCAAGGAGAAAGTGTATGCTAAACCAATTGAAAACACCATTTTTAATTAAAATCTGGGCTCTTGTGACATAGTACTAAATGAACATCATCTATTATCTGGTATTGTTGAAGTCTAATGTCTAACAAACACATTTCCTTGGGAGCTGCCTTTGGGATTTTAAACCTGAGTTGAATTATTATTAGTAAAGTATAAATTGAAGCTTTTTCCTTGGAGTTTAGCCCAAATAAGATATGTCTGTTTTCCTAGCAGGATCATGCTTATTCTTGAGCACAGATGATCAGATGACAAAGCGAATCCTCACTACCATCTTATATCTTAGTCTGGGGCTGTTCCTTTTAAATCTTGGTGGGTCCATACTACTTACAGAAGGGCTAGGGCAGAGCAATTGAAATATAAGATAGCACTGTGTCTTCTATCATTATCGATGTTAATGTTCAGCCAACATGGGAATTAAACTGGAGGGATTGTGTTGCATTTCTATTTACCTTGGAGAAGTAAAACATGATGCATACAATAGCTCTTTAATCTGTGCTTAATAGGAAACAGTAAAATAACTGCATACTTTATTTTACACATGGAGAAACTGAGACCTAGAGAGAAAGAGTGTGTTTCTGCATGAGGTGATATGTGAATAAGTAATCATGGAGCTGGGGTAACCAGTTTCTTCATTTCTTCTTTTTTCTGCACCAACATTTCCCAGAGTGCAGGGTTCCTACTGGTGATTCTTGAGATGGGTTTGGAGAATTCCATCCTGAAAGTATCATTCCCTCTTCAATTCTCTTTCAGCCTTTCAGACTGTAAAAAAAGATGGTCTTAGTTCAATGTCAGACTACCTCTGTGCACACTTGCTAATCTTTGCGTAACAGAGACAGTGAGACTCATTAAATTCTACTACATTGAATAACAGCATTGTTTTCATTGAATTAATTTCCACAGTTGCCTTCTCTGTATGAGAAGTGATACCACTTTTATATTTGCAATAGCTATAAAAAGTTATTTTTAAAATAAAAAATTAAAGTAAAATGAATAATTTTACAGAAAAACATTGTTAGAAATAGAGGTGGCATGAGGATATGTTAACAACTTAAAGTTTCCCCAGGGCTGCAGTTTGGAAAACGTGGGGCTGCGCTATATTTCTCTTCAAACAGTCTTCAGAAACAACTTGCCACCAATCCTTACCACTGTTGCATGCATCTTTCTTCCTTCCCTCCTGCCCTCCCTTCCTCCCTCCCTTCCTTCCTTCCATCCATCCATCTATCTTCTTAGGCCATTGTCTGGTTTTGGTTTTTGCTTTTGATCTGATTGGCTGAATTCCATCCAGTCTTGAGCTACTTTTACATTGCCATATTAAGGCAAATCACATCTGTACTGTAGAATCTTTAAGTAAACAAATACTCAAGCAAGCAAATAAAACCAACAAAATCCCAATAACCTTGATATATGATGATTTTGCTTTACTTAAAATAATGTGTATGCTCATTGGAACATAGAGAAAATGATATTTTGTGAGAAGAACCTTGGTTCCTAGGATCTGTATTTCTATAACTTTCAGGCATAGCTCTTCTTAGCAGCCCCCTGATCAGGTAAGTTTTTATTGGAAGATGACAGGAAGGAACAGTGCCCTAGTCTTGACATCTGTCTGGTTTCCTTGAAGCTTTCAGAACATTTGCCCCACCCTCAGAAAATAGAGGCAGCTCATCTGTATTGAGTAGAAAATTGGTGTTAGATTGGCCCTGTGATGGTACAATTTCTAATTAAGCCCACATAGCCACTGCTTCTGGAATACTTATTGGTTGCTATGCTCAGTAGTAATCACTGTGCCCATGTAATTTTGTAAAATCCTCTCAACATCTCTAGAGGTTTCTGTTCTTGTTTTACAGTGGTAAAAATGGAGGATCACCTTGCTTGTGATATTCCACATCCTTACACACAAGCATGCTTACAGTCCTAATGATTCTGTGCTGAGAACACACTCACCATCCACATGTAGGCTCTCATTAGTTGAACAATTTATTGAGCACTTATGATGTGCAAGTGAGCTGAGCATACAGAGGTAAGTCACAAAACCAAACTCTCAGTGACTCTCCAGCTGGTCCAAGAGACATGCATGTAAACAGACCCACTATTTGTGGACAGTATGATAGAGGAAGCCAAATTTTGCCTTGAGGAGAGAAGAAAGTAGATCACATGAAGAACAGGGGGAAACAGAGAAGGCACAAACACCTGTTGACTTCCCATATCCTACAGGCTTCGGCATTGTTACTGATGGTAACAGACATGTTTTGAAAACTTACTACTTCGTTGGCCTAGCACTAGGGCCATCACATTCTTTATCTCATGTAAGACTAGAACACCTGTCGAGCATCTATTAACAAAACAGATTTTTAGAAAAAAAAATGAGTGTTGGATAAACTGAGTGAAAGGTGGCATTTCAGAAAGAAGACACACCTGGGTGCCAGCAAGGAGCTAAATTTATGTTTCTAGATATGCAATTGTTGATCTGATTGAATGAGAGTAGCTTTTGGAGTTCTCTGTGGAGACGTATGGTGAGGCTGTGTTCCTACTCTCTGGGAAGGAATGGTATGATTAACTAGCATGGGTCTGGAGTGGAGAGCCACAGCATGACCACTGTGTGGTCCCAAAGTAAGAGGAGGACCTGAGTCATGCATGCAAGAGCCATGCACAGATGGCTCCATGAGAAGTCAGAACTGAACTATTCTTGAGCCACCACCCCCATTGCAAACCTGACCATTTTATGTCCACATTCTTCTTCATCCACTGACAAATCCCTCCACTGGTTTGTTCTTTCAAAAACATTGCTTTGACCATTTCACTCCTCATTAACCATAACCTGGAGTCTAAGCTCATAATACAAATCCTTGGCCTTCTTTCCTTTAACTATCAAATGTAATTCTCTGGTACATTCTCAAGAAATTGGTTGCTTCTGAAGATCTCCTCTTAATCACCATAGAAACACAAAGTCAAACAAGCCTTTTAAAAATTATCGTATAATTACCTCTTATTTCTAAAGAAAAGCTTTTGGTTGCACTTTGCCTTGATTTGACAGATATCATCAGTCATGATTGAGTGTCTAGCCATTTTATACTTTCAGTTTCCCAAAAGTGAGTCCCATGATACTGGAAAAGATAGTGAATTAATTTCCATGAATTAGAAAGGAATTAATTATATGAACCATATCTTTCTGACTAATATATACTTCATCAACAAAACAAGCTGCCCACTTCTGAGGGGCAGCTATTAGCTGTCCAGCTCAGCTCAGTACAGGGTAGGTAAATCTAATTCAGGGCAATGATTGAAAACAAGTTTGCCCATGGATTAAAGCCATATTCTCCAAAGAGCTTTCTCAGTAATAAATTTAACATACTGATTTCCAACTGTGAGTCTCCTATGTCTTAATTCTCATTTAGATCCTCTTCTGGTCATTGGCTTGTTTTTTCCTCAGATAGTCTCCTTGCTCATTCTTCTCTGCTCTACAGGGGGCTTGACCCTTCAAGCAACATTTCCAACTTTGTTGCTCACTGCCTTCTGGCTGAGTCAGCAAGCATAGGCACGAGAGAGGTATTAAGGATAGGAGAGAGGGAGAAGCTCGGGTAATCTTCCATCTTCACTGTTCGTGGTAGCGGTTTCATCAATAGTTACTGTAGATATACCTCAGTTCCAGCTCCCACCACCCAGCTGCTCCCTGTGGAGGTAGATGTCTTTCAGAAAGCTCCAGCATAACTTTTGTTTCTGTTGGAGGAACCAGCTCCTGGGCTCCTTGAATACTGTTTCCTTCCTTTGTCCCTCCAGTCCTCAGGGTTGCTGGGGCTTACTCCAAATACTGATCTCTAAATGGCTACCCCTTTCCATGTTTGCTTTTTTAGCTCTTCTAAACACTGTTATAATAATTCCCCATATTCAGTCCTCTCTATTGAGTTACCTGGTATGGGTTTTATTTTCCTGACTGGATTCTGATGACTGCAGTTCCAAATTCAGGAGGGAGGAAAGGGGTTCCTGAACATTTTATTGATAACCTGAAATACCATTAATCTCCAATTCAAAATCCAGATCTTTCTGGAATGGCTTGACATCATTGACTAAATGCAATTATAATTCATTTATCACACCCTATAAGTGGGCCTGGAAAAAATGGATCAGATTAATGATCTAAACAAAAAAAGGGGTAAATATACAAATACATCAATATTGGAGAATACTTATATGTAAGTTGGTGAGAAGACCTGTGAGTCTTCACTTCACCTAATAGCTACAGAAACTGAAGTTCAGAGGGGCTTAGTAACAAGTCTAAGTGCAGAAACACATTAGAATTTTAACCCCAAAGAGCAAGAACCTTGCTGGTCTTGATTACTGATGTGTCCCCCCAAAATAAAAATATTTGTCACACGGTGTGGTATTCAAAATCACAGTGCCAATACATGGCAGAATGAGAGTTCAAGTGCAGTCTGCCTAGCCTCTTGGCTTACCATTTGTCAGTAGCCACCACCCAAGTATTCAACTGGCCAATGCTAGAGGCACACGGGGTCATAGGAAACATTCAAGAGATGGAGTTTGAGGACATTAGCTCAACATTGGTGAAGTCAAGCAAGGCTAGTTAGGATGTGATCACCTAAGCAGTGAGATACAGATGCCCTCTGAGTTACAAAGCACTCAATTTAGTCAGTCGTGAACTTTTACAAATTATTCTTAAGGAGGTAGTAGAGATGAAGGGACATAGAGAAGGTTTGTCTCACTTATAACACAAAGTAGACCAGAACACAGGTAAATCTCTTTAAATTAATAGATAATGTTGGAAGGCAGCTGAAAAAGATGAAAGGATTAAAAAGTACAAATTGGCAGTTACAAAATAGTCAAGGGGATGTGAAGTACAGCCTAGGGAATATAGTCAGTAATGTTGTAATAACTATGTATGGTTTCAGGTGGGTACTAGACTTACCAAGATGATCACTCTGTAAGTTGTCTAAATGTCCAACCACTAAGATGTACATCTGAAAGTAATATTGAATGTCAACTGTAATTGAAAAATAAAAATAGATGATGTTGCAGCCTGCTAGCACGAGGTAAACACTGTTTTGTCTCATGTTGTTTCTATTGCTTTGGTTTGTAATTTCAGGGTGATTTGTAGAGTTTGCTCCTTTTTGTTGCATTCTAATAGTGACAGGGAGGTGGCAGAAGGAAAGTAAAAGTTGAGCAGCAGCTCTGGAGTACAAAGTACACATATAAATATCAAAGAAGTGAAGGCAGCTGAGCTGCCTCCCAATCTACATGATTATAATTTGGCTCTTTTATAAGTTAAATACTCATGTAAGTGAGGACATGAAAGAGACAAAGGTCTTCTGTTTTAAAGTGAGTAGTGATGACAAAGCCCTCTGGACCAAGGACACACTGGTTTTCGGTATCAGAGCTGCTCCTGCACTGTTCCCACAGACCCCAGGGCCCTCATGCCACTGCCCTGCCTCTCCCTCTGGTCCACACCACTGGGGCCTTCCATACCTTGCTCCAGCATCTGTTCTGTTTGATCAAGGCCCAGGATATATTTCTTGTTGAATATGTTGAATGTTATCTCTGGAAACATTTTTATAAAAGTTGTAACTGAGTAATAATTGCACAGTAGAAATCTTACTTCTACATGGTCTCTTGGTATGATTAATTTTGCACTAAGAGTAGTGTTACAGAATATACACCTCCCCCCCACCCCATGTATATGTTGAATCCCTAACCATTAAATGTGACTATATGTGGAGATAGGGCCTTTAAGGAGGTAATTAAGGTTAATAAGGTCATGATGGTGGGGTCCTAATCCAATATAACTGGTCTCTTTATAAGAAAAGGAAGAGATAGGCGATACCAGAAGTGGGTACACAGAAAGAAAAAGCCCATGAGATGATTGTGTGAAAGGCAGCCATCTACAAGCCAGGGAGAGTTACCAAAACCAATCCGAACAGTACCTTGGTCTTGGACTTACATTAAACAAATTCTGATGTTTAAGCCACTGAATCTGAAGTATTCTGTTATGGCAGCCGTAATATAAGTAGTGATAAACTTAAAATGGAAAATTTATTTTCTTTTCATGATGTGAAGAAGGATGAGCATCTACAAATAGCAGTAGATCAGCCTCACTGTATTAAGACCATGCAAAGTCAATGCAAGTCCTATTAAACATCTAATGGTAGAAAGCAGCATGATGCCAAATACCGGATCGACTGAGATACGTTTTCTTTGAGTAGGTGATGTAGTTCTATATCTCCTCACTACCTGCCTAACTGCATCCATCAAGTGTTACAATAATGGAAATTCAATGATAGCTCTAAGACAGAAAGATAAATGACATATTGTACTCGAGGAGGGAAGGCCATCTTTGATTTTCTAATAATAGCCTTTCAACCTACACTTTCACATATAATTCCTGGCACTCCAAAATGTCTTTATAATTTTTTACCCAGATTTGGCTGTATATATCTCAACTGACATGCATTAGGTAATATTAATTAGTATCTTTCCTGCTGCAGTTACTCAGAGCCTTATTTCTCCCTTGTGCCTGAAATAGAAGTTGCATGTGTAAATATATATTAATTTTGGTATGTAGAGAACATTTGGAGGCTGCAAGCCCCTGTGCTAGTTCTGAAATGAACCAAATGTTTGCTCTTCAGTGGACAGTGTTTATTTTGAATATTTCGAAGAATTGCTTTGCCACCCAAACATTCCCAGTGGAACAGTTCATTCTGTTTACAGTAGCACTTTGCTTCTTCTTCATGAGCATGCTGAGGCATCTTTTGGTGAGGGTATAAATATTTTTCCTAGTGTAGACATCAGTATCTGAGTTCTAATGATCAGATAGAAGCTCACCATGTTAACCCTTTATGAAGATGATAAAAGGACTAGCTGAAAATGGCTTACCAGAAAGTCAGCTACGTATGATTCCTTATGTAATGTGATAATTATGCATCCATTTAAGAAATGGCATGTTTACAATCTCCTCGGTAAAAGATGATGAAAACCTTTGGTATGGACTGGCCAGGCTATCCTGACTGGATCTGGGTTTCACGTTGTCTTCCATTGTTGGCTCTCTGCAATTTCTCTACTGTGCCATCACACCGTTCTCACCCTTTCTTGTGTGCGCAGATGTCATGTTCTTGAATTGGAAACCTCTTTCTTAACCTCAGTTTATTTACTTGCTCAAAGCTCATTTTAAGCACATGTTCTGATCAATCATTTTGCTAGAGTTTGCTTTTTTCTAGTTGCAGGCTGTGAAGTGCCTACTGTTGAGCATATATTTCAAGGAAATGGCTTCTCTTTCAATTTGTGAGTTTTACAGATACCCACGTGGAGGGAATGGTTATGTGCCCATCTATTACAGTGGAAAGAGTGAGTTGAGATTAGATCTGAGCTACAAGTGTGTTTTCCTCTGACTGGGCAAAAGCATTAGCACCAGGACACATGTGACATCCTAATTGTCATCCTGTCTAGTGACCATTCCAAGTCTATGTCTACACCATGAAAATGGCACCATCTGGAGTTGGCTACGCTGCTGTCCTGGTGCCCACTGCTTTTATCCAACATGTGGCTGTAGTTAAACATATATTAATTTATGTATAGAGATCTTTTCTGATGTTTATCGAGTACCTACTCTGTTATGATGGAAAGAAATATGTTACAATGTGTTTACAACACAAAGTAAAAATGCAAAGAATTGTGGGAACTAGGACCTAACTGTCAGAGAACAAATTTTGGAGTGTCTTGAACTGAGAATTGTTGATGTTCTTTTTAAAAAATTACTATTAAAATATCAGTGTATAATGAAGTAATAAAGACAATAATATTAAGGATATTTTCTTGGCCTTCACTTGGTTTGAAATTAGCCAATCAATCTGACAACCATCAATTGTAACTGCATTTCATATCTTGAGCAATGGCATACATCAATTGAGGCACATTTGCATAAAATGAATATTTGTGATTTTTAATTTTAAGTATATGCTCGAGGAGAAGGCAGAGCTCTATATTAATTTTGCATTGGTAAAACAATTTTTATGGCTTATCTTCCTGGAAATATTGCTATTGAATGAACTTATGTTTAAATGAGTCTAATAGGAAAGCAAAGCAAAAACTGCCATGTGATATAAAAATAAATCCATTCTTGTGCAAGGGAATAACTCTATATGCTCTTTATTCAGGACCTTACACTAAAGAGGCAGTCAGTTTAAACAGTATTAAAATCTCCTCTTTCTTTCCCCCTTATCAGGACCCATGGACAAATACAATGGGGGGAGGACTGAATGTGGGAGGTCGGGGATGGGTTGGGCAGGGGAGAGAAATGGGGGGAAATGGGGAGCACTGTAGTTGTACAACAATAAAAAATAAAATTAAAATTAAAAAATAAAAGATATACTTTAGAGGGGAAAAGAATATTAAAATTTAAATTATGAATTTAGACTTAAAACTGTCAATAACGATAGAAAATAATCTAGGAATGTTTCCCTGCAAACTCTGCTCATCAAAGATTTATGAGTAGGAAAGTGACCTATTCCAAGCACCCTATTGCACATATTAGTACTTCAAATATTTGGAAATGACTGTCATACCTCCTCAAAGCTCTACTGTCAGCCCTGGCCAGGTAGGTAGTAGCTCAGTTGGTTAGAGCATCTT
>VMDR010019915.1:0-17941 GCA_007922815.1 Macrotus californicus | reverse complement strand
AACTCTGGTGGTTTTTGTCAATTCCCAAAAAGGAAAACCCAGACTTGTTGAGAAATGTGAAGGATATGGACCCATTTTATTCCTGTCATCTATTTTCTATCAGTGCAAATTGGTTTGGCTGTTCAAATCCATGGTAAGATTTCTATGTTGTGAGCAACTTCAGAATTCACTCCCTCAACTCAACAAATGAGTCAACCTCGCATTGGATAGTTTTGTAAAAGTCTTAACACTAGTTCATTGCAAAGTCAAGATAAGATAATATCTTTCCCAAATCATCTGCACCCGCAACTCCAAGATGCACACTGGCTCTTCTCTGACTCAAATCAGTATTTTCCTGATTCCATGTACACAGTCTTCTCAGCCATAAAACCAGGAATGTGTGGACACATTAGATAGGAGCAATTTTCCTGGCTGGATGCCCAAGCTGAATAATACAGAATAGACATGCAGACTGTATAGCACCCAGCATGAAAGACTTTATGCTTATTTTTTCAAAAGGTAAATGAAGGTGGGGGAGGTAGGAGAGGGTAAAGAGAGCATATCTGGTGATCCAAGGAGACTTGACTTCAGGCAGTGAGTGCACAATACAATATGCGCATGAGGTATTTACAGAGTTTTACACCTGAAACCTATATAATTTTATTAACCAATGCCATCCCAATACAGTTTAAAAGAAAAAAAGAGCAAAGTTATGGACATATGTAAACAGCACACAACTGAAGATTTGCCAACTGGCTACACGGCTCAAGGTCTAGCAACTGACTCTTTCCTGGGCTCAGCGGCAGGATGGCAGCTTCTCACCGAAACACTGCGTCTGCCGAGAGAGCTGTGCTGCAGAAGGCTGGCTCTGTGGTCCAGCAAGCCCCCCAAAGGCAGGGCAGAAGCTCTTTGTTTAGTAGCTCCCGGTCTGAGCTCCCATGCTCAGTTTCTTTCCAGGGGGAAACAATCCACCTCCAAAGTGTTCTACCAACTCAGCCGAACGCCCCTGCTCCCCGAGGGTGAAAGAGAGAGAGACTGCTGACCAGGCCCTTGTCTTCCTCTCTAGATGCCACTGTGAAACCCATGGTCACCTGCTCACATCATGCTTGTCCTTAGGTTTTAGGGGTTGTCTCTCCCTGGTGTCGTGTGGACCTAGGGGACAGGACATGGAGGACCAGAGGCAGGTTAAGGGGGAAAGGTTGTGACCCTGGGGTTGAAGCTGAGTGGAGGCAGGAGGGCAAGGGGCATATTCTGAGAGAGGGGCAGGGGTGCGTGGGGGATTGCTACATGGTGTGGGAATCAGAAGTATGCTGGATACCTACCTAGCTTTTCTTTAGAAACACAATGAACTTCACCTCTCAGCTAGCCCACTTCCCAGATCTTTCATGCTGCTGGGAGTTCTGCTTCTCTTCTGTGGTCCACTGATCTCGTGGTGGAAGCAGGGTGTCACCTCCAAGTCCTGGTGGGACCAGCAGCCCCATAGAAGTGATTTTCCAACTTTTTCTCTAAGCCAGTGTGTCAGAGATCCTTACAATCTAAAAGGAAGAAGAAAGAGAAGTTTCTCTTCTTCTTTTTAACACACATTCCAGGCTTGTTTAAGTGATTTTCAAATATTAACTCATAACATACAAAATGTCTTCATTGAGGAATTTCACATCTATTGTTTACTCCAGGGTCTCTCAAAATAATATTTGAGAACTGCTCACACCCAAATCATGGGATTCTTTTTGATAGTGATGGTGTGCATGCAAATTCTAAACCAATCCTTACAACGACCACGCAAGACAGGCCTGTGAATCCTCATTCTACAGATGAGAAAAGAGAAAATCAGAGAAATTTGTATCCGGTCCTAGGTCACATGGTTACTAAATGCCACAGCCAAGATCAAAACCTGAGTCTGCCTGGCTCTAAAGTACATGGTTTCTCAGCAACAACACGGCACAGAATTAAACCCTGAGGAGGGATGGACATACTGATGCTGCGCTGGTGCAATGTCAATGTCAGTAACAAATCTCAAGCGTCTGTCTTCTGCAAGACACTCCAGAAGGGCACTGCCATGTCTCAGACATGCTACCTTGGGATTAATAAACTATTTTGGGGCAAGGGCAAGTGGACCCAGGAACTCGGGTAGAGTGGTTGGAAACCACAGCAATTCGACGTCGTGTAAGTTGTAGGTCATCTGAGCAGAAGGCCATGTTGTCAGGACACTCAGAATGAAGGAAACTGGAGTTTCCAAGGGATATCAAGTAGTCCCTTCCCAGTAAAGCGGGTAAGGATGCAGAGAACAGTGAGGAAAGCCAACAAGAGCTAACAGAGCCCCAGCCTCGGGCTGAGTTTTCAGTGCAGGGTTGGGTCCCTGGAGTGAACAGATAAAAGCAGAATGACATGGAGAACAAGACAGGGGCAGTCTCCAGGACTGTGACCTGAAAGATGGCCTTGGCCCAGCGATCAGGACGAAAATCCCCTTCTCAGAGGTGTGGCACGTGGTCAGTCTGGCAGAGTCCTAGTGCGCTGTCTAGAAGCATCGTCCACCCTTTCCTGTGGACCACCACTGTCGCTCAAGATGATGAAGGGTAACTGTGGGTGGCCCTGGGCTAAGGAAAATTAACCAAACACTTAACTGATGTTTTTGTAGAGGCATTCATACCCTCGGATTCATTTCAAATCTCCAGAGGTGGAACATAAGGCATTTCCCAAATGTATTTGATCACGGAATTCCTCCTTTTGTTTTTTTAATAGATCATCTAGTGTTATCTTCTGGAACATCAAAACATGATTTGGGAAAGAGCAAGGTAATGTTTCTCCTTCCCCAAGGTTGAGGACAGGTCCTTAAAATGGGGTGACACTATCTCAGCAGGTGGGGATCTTGGTGTCCCAGCTGCTCAGAGCAGCTATGGGGTTGGGACCCAGGCAGGGCCAGACACACACAAGGCCCGTGATATGTAGAAACAATCGTTCCTGCTTTCCAGAAGTGTCCACTCTCTGCGAATCCAGTCCCTTCAAGGAAACAGCCGTCCTTTCCCTTCTGTTTTGCCTAGGCCACACCGTCATCCAGGTGACAGTTCTGCCAGCTTTCTCTTCCCCTTTTCATGGGGCCAGTCACTGAAAATACAATGCGCTGCATCCATACAGTGGACTATTTATCCACAAAAACTTACAAAGGAACTACTGATATATGCTACGGTGTAGACGAACCTCAAAAACTTCATGTTAAGTGAAAGAAGCCAGACATGAAAGGCCACATGGTATATGATTCCATTTATATAAATGTCCAAAATAGGGAAATCCAGAGAGAACTGAGGTGGCCGAGTGGCAGCCAGGGGCTGGATGAAGGAAGAAATGAGGAGTGATGACCAAAGCACTGGGGTTTCTTGGGGGGCGGGGGATAAAATGTTCTAAGATAAGATTGTTTTGATGATTGCGCAACCCTGTGAATAGACTCAAAACATTGAATTGTGTACTTTAAATTGCAGGCGGGTAAAATGTTAACAAAGCTGGGTTGTTTGGAGGGTTTTGTTTTGTTAAGATTTACAGGGAAACTTCCACAAGACTGCTCACCCCGGGTGCAAAGGGAACACTTTCTTTCCTTCCCATGAGCTCAGGGTTTGAAGAAACTGACACGCCTTTGTTGGTTGTCCCTAAAACTCTGAATGGAGGAGAAATAGCCCCCCTCCAGCTCTACCCCTATAACCTACAACCTCGATCAAATAAAATGATTTTCAAGACATTCTTCTTTGAAGCCTGCTGTCTTCTAGGCATGTCCCAGTGTGAATGTCTGGGGACAACATCAACCTGATGAGCAATGTCACAGCAGGTTTGTGGTGGTGGACACCACCCCCAACCAGGGACTCACTGAGTCACCACTTTTTTGAACACGTTTTTATACAACAAACTGATTAAATTCCAAAGATAAACAATTGAAAAGGTTTGACTCCTCAAATTTGACAAGGTGACGAAAAACAAGGAAAAACAGAATCTGTCATAGACCAGAAGACCCTAAGGAGACAGGCTGACTAAATGCACTGTGGTCGCCTAGAGGGGAGCTCGGTCAGAAGAGGACACATGAGGAAACCCCACCAGGTCTGGAGTTTAATCCACAGGACTGTGCCAATGAGACCCTCTCAGTCTTGATCGATATGTCACAGTTGGATGAGCTGGCCACATTCAAGCAAGCTAGGTGACCACCACTATGTCCGTAATTTTTCATAAGTCCGAAGTTGTCCCAAAATAAAAGACCAAAACTTAAAGTAAATAAAACATCTATGCACAAATTTGAGCTCAGGCAAAACAGACTTCTTTATTATTATCTTCTTAGTTTTATCATTGCTCCTGTTCTTCAGGAAATAACGCTCATAAGACCTTTCTCCACAGCCAGAGGCAAGAACCAGGTCTTCCTCCCATTGGTTCCCAATGCCCCACCGAAGCCTCTCTGGCCTTTTTCTCTCTGTCTCACTTCATTTCTTTTCCTTGTCATTGCCATCTTCACTGCAAAAGGAATTCAAAGAAAACTGAGTCACTTTGGGACTACTGGCTTGGTTAGCTGGGTAACTTCTACTGACTTCCAACTCCACTACACACACACCATCTCAGCAAGAATTATATAATACTTCAGACCTGACCAGTGTGGCTCAGTTGCTTAGGCATCATCCTGCAAAGCCAAAGGTCACTGGTTGGATTCCCAGTCAGGCCACATGCTTGGGTTTAGCGAGTTCAGTCCCCTGTGGGGGCACATACGATGTTTTTCTCTAACATTGATGTTTCTTGCCCTCCCTTCCTCTCTTCCCATCTCTCTAAGAGTAAATAAATAAATAAAATCTCTTTTTTAAAAACAAAAATTATATAATACTTCAAACATTGTGGAATCCCACCTGCTTTTTATCAATCTTTTTAAAGGTCAAGCCATCCCCTAGCAGCCTAAACTGCTGCTTTTGGAGCAGAAGCCATGAAGTCAGAGCAGCACACTCCTGGACTTCTGTCCTTTGAAACAGATGACTTCTTGGGCGTGATGTGGAGTAAGAGCAACAGGTAGAAGATGAATCACGGGGAATGGGGCTGCACCTGTCAGCACACGGGCAGGAAGAGAAAGCTGAACCAAAGCATGCAAATGTCAACTTCTTTCTTTTTTATTATTACAGGAAAGACCATTACCGCTAGCATCACTTTTCCCACCCGAGGTCAAGGTGTGGGAGAGAACTCTCGCAGTTTCTGTCAGAGCAGGTAAAATGCTGCGACACCAAGGATAAAATGTTAACAACCATGTTTCCTGGAAATCAGCATGGACAGCGTTGACACGATTTTACCGAACCACCAAAAAGGTTAAGAACATAGAAAACTCCTGTAATTCCAGGTGGAATGAAATGTAAGATTATTACTCAACGACAGAGATCAAGAGAGGCCCAATGCCCTTTTCACGATTAATGGAAATTGTGACCAATTTTAGCAGAACTAGAATTTTAAAAATTAAGAAATGGAAAATAGTAGATTCATCATTTCCTCTTCAGTAATCTTAGTCTCCTTTTTAAAATACCTAGATTTGAAAAGTCTTTCTAGGGTCAACTTAGAATAGGAAAATCTACTATAAAAAGTGACCTACTTAGAGTTCAGTGTTATTTTCATAAAAACCTTAGGGCTCATCTAGGACGACCACTTGTGTTTCAGATAAGGAAATGGGGCCCAGGTTGGTGAGTAACTTTTCCCACATGAGTTATCTAGTGAATGGAGAGCCAGGCCTCCCCGCCAGGTCTTCTAATGCTGTCTGAAGATTGCTCATCTACTCCTCACTCTCCTTTCTGCTTATTTCACTTTAGGCAAAAATAAAAATAAAAAAATAAAATATCTAGATATGGAGAAAGGCTAAAGTAATTCATCATTGCATTTTTTTAAAGGGGAGGTATTCATTATTGTAAGAAGAAAGCCAAAAGAGAAATGAGAGATAAAGTTCCCTGTTATGGAAAAGCAACTTTTTAATTATCATGTTCTAAGCAGTCTATTTATTTTGCACTATGTGGTTCAGAAAAATAAAGTGATGATTTCAAAGCAAAATTGCATTGATATTCCAGCCCAAGATCCTCTTACCCCAGGCTACACTCCACCCCCCTGTGACCATGACAGGTCACTAAGCTGTGGAGAACAGTGTGCCACAAACTTAACACCTTCTGCCAGAAATAACTTAAGAAAGGGAACTGTTTTCATAAGCAAAATGTCATGTAAGTAGATAAACTTACCATGAACAACAACAAGGACACAACAGAAACAGCTAAGGTGCTTTGCATTAAAAATCAACAAAAACAAAAATACAAAGCTCTAAAACTCCTGGGAGATAATGTGGAGAAAATCTAAAACCATCTTGGGTATGAAAATGATTTTTAAAATATAATCCCAAGAGCACAATCTATAAATGAAATCACAGGTAAGCTAGACTTCGTTCAAAATAAAAATGTCAGCTCTGTGAAACACACTGTCACGAGAATGAGAATATAAGAAAGCCACAGGCTGGGAGATACTATTTGCTGAAGACACATGTCATACAGCATTGTTATCTAAACAGGAAAAAGAACTCTTAAAACTCAACAACGAGGAGAAAAACAACCCAGTTAAAAAATGGGCCAAGACCTTAACAGACCCCTTACCAAAGAAGAAATATAGATGGCAAATAAGCACATGAAAAGATGCTCACACCCCATGTTATCAGGAAAACCCCAAATTAAAACAATATTGAGCTACTACTCCGTACCTATCAGGATGGCCAAAACCCAAAACACTCCCAACACCAAATGCTGGGGAAGAAAGATGTGAAGCAACAAGAAATTTTAGTCACTGCTGGTAGGAATATCAAGTAGTACAGTTGGAAAGACAGTTTGACAGTTTCTTAAAAAATCAAACATATGCAATCCAACCATTGGACTCATTGGTATTTACCCAGAAAAGTTTAAAACTTATATCCACACAAAAACAGATCTTTCTAGCAGCTTTAGTCATAAATCCCAAACTTGGAAGCAACCAAAATGTCCTTCAACAGGTGAATAGATCAGTAAACAGTGGCACGTTCAACACTAAACGAAATGAGCTTTCAAGCCAGGAAGAAGACATGAAGGAAGCTTGAATGCATATTACTAAGTTAAAAGAGCCACTGTAAAAGGCTGCATCATGTGTGATTCCAGTGACATGGACACTCAGGAAAAGGCAAAACTGCAGAGTCGGTAAGAAGTTCAGTGGTTGCCAGGAAACTGGGGGATGGAGAGGAGGGATGAACAGGCAGAGCACAGAGAATTCTTAGGGCAGTAAAAATACCAACCATAATAGTGGATAGATTTTATTATATATTTGTACAAACCTGTAGGATGTACAACACTGAGAATGAACCCTAGTGTAAACTATGTACTTTGGATGACAATGATGCTATCACTATAGGTTTGTTAATTGTCCCAAATGCACCACCCTGGTCTACGATGTTGATGTTGGGAGAGGGCATATAAGGAAATTTCTGCACCTTCCTCTCAATTTTGCTGTGAACCTAAAACTTCTGTTAACAGAGCCTACGGAACAAAGCAATCCCCGGCTCACACCGTATATGCAAATGTTATGGCCTGTGATTAGTGAAAGAGGGTCCATGTTCATTCAGTGGGATGGGCTGTGCTGGGTACGGAGCTTGACTGGGCCGCTGAGAAGCACAAACTTTGTTCATAGATGGTCCCTTTCGTCACACGGGCCAAAGAACAAACAGATGTGACTTCTTACAGCTTCCAAACTCTCTTTCTCTTTATTTGTATTCTAGCTTTGTTTGTTTGCTTTGCACTTTGAGTGGTTTTTGTGTTACTCTGGGGATCTCCAGGACAGAAGTGCCAGAGGAGGGCCTCAGTAATGACCCAGAAGACCTCATGCCGGCCTTTGCCAGCTGGACTTCATTTATGAGAAGCCCAACAGGGCACTAACAGACAACCTAGCAAAGTCCTTCGCTATACAGGGAGGACCCAATGGCTAAAGGAGGCAAGTGGCCGGCCCCAAGTTATTCGGGTTGTTGGAGCAGAGCCGGACCTCCTGATACTGAGATCAGTGCTGAAACAACTACATGTGCTCATTTTAAAACGTGCCTCTGACCACACTCCACAGCACGTTCCCTGTCTCCGGCACGGAGGAAGTCAAACACTGCTCCAAACGCCAGCAGCCTGTGTCCTGGGCTGAAGCTTATTGCCTGAATGAGTCTGTGTGAGCAAATCAGAACGTGGACCCAGCTCGATGGGCCTGTGAACCCCCTGGGGAAAGGAAGTCCCAGAAATGGGAAAACTCTAAGGAAAACACCTCTCATGCAGGCTGGGGGAAATTAGCGGAAGTCATCATGACAGGGCCAATGGTAACAGTCCATGAAATACAGATAAGAGTTTCTAATAAAGAGGTGCTATTCC
Organism: Macrotus californicus; assembly: GCA_007922815.1. Lineage (NCBI taxonomy): Eukaryota > Metazoa > Chordata > Mammalia > Chiroptera > Phyllostomidae > Macrotus > Macrotus californicus. Next base: position 9,560 of record VMDR010019915.1, on the reverse strand, counting down.
AATAAAATATATTTCCAACAAATGTTTTGTTTGCTAGCAGGTCACATTTCTAAAGAATTCTAAAGGAAGTATTGTCTTTTTTTTCTTTTTTTAGAACAAGAGTTGTGGTTTTCTTTAAAGATTTTACTTATTTATTCATTTTTTTACAAAGACAGGGAGAGGGAGGGAGAAAGAGGGAGAGAAACATCAATGTATGAGAGATACAAGGGTTGGTTGCCTCCTGCATGTCCCCTACTGGGGACCTGGCCCACAACCCAGGCATGTGCCCTGACCGGGAATCGAACTGGCGACTTTTTGGTTCACAGGCCAGCACTCAATCCACTGAGCCACAGCAGCCAGGGCGGAAGCATTTTCTTTGACCAAACTGAATGTACTAAAGCAAAAACCTTTGCCATTAAGGTCATTACATTGGCCATTTATTTCGCAAACATTTTCAGATCTTGTGAGATTTTCCCCCAAACTAAACATGATCCTCTCAATCATTCAGTTTGACTCAATGGAAAAGGTGCCATAGTCACTGAAAAATGGCCCCTAACCATCAAGGCCCTAATCTCGGGAACCTGTGACTGTGAAATTACCAGGCAACACAACCTCTGCCGAAGTGATGAAAGATCCCAAGATAGGAAGATTATCCAGGATTATCAGGGCAGGACCTAAATGGAATCTCAAGTGTCCTCACACAAAGGAGACAGAGGGAGATCTAACTCCACAGAAGGAAGAAAGGGACATGTGAATGGAAAGAAACTGAAGATGCAAGGACAAGTTTTGAGTCAAGGAATGCACAGAGCCCCCAGAAACCAGAAAAGGCAAGGAAGTAGATTCCCCCCCTCAGAGTGTGCTGCAGGGCTCAGCCCTGCTGACACCTGGATTTCCCCCAGTGAGGCTTGTCTCGCACTTCTGGGCTCCAGAACTAGAGGAATACAGAGGAGTGTTGTATGGAGCCACCACGTTTGTGGACTGTGGCAGTGGGAAAGTTAACACAATTAATGATGAACTTCCACGTGGTGACCCAAGGCACATTCTCATTTAAAGATAGAAATGATGGCCATTCTGACTGGTGTGAGGTGATATCTAATTGTGGCTTTTGCTTGCATTTCTCTGATGATTAGTGATGCTGAGCATCTTTTCAAATGTCTATTAACCATCTGTCTGTCCTCTTTGGAGAAGAGTCTACTCAGGCCCTTAGCCCCCTTTTAATTGGATTGTTTGTTCTTTTGATGTTGAGTTTTATAAGTTCTTTATAAACTTTGGATATTAACCCCTTAACAGATGTATCACCGAACATGTTCTCCTGTTCCATGGGTCTCACTCATATGTAGAATCTAACAAACAAATTGAACTACCAAGTAAAACAGAGACAGTCTCATAGACAGAGAGCAGGATGGCAGATATGTGGGGAGGGAGTTGGGGGGTGGAGGGACTGAGCCCAAAGGAAAAGGACTCAGGGACACGGACAGCAGTGTGGTGACCGGAGAGGAGGGGAGCATGTGGTGGCTAAACAGTAATGGAAAAATGCAATAAAATTTTTTTTTTTAAAAATGATACAGAAACAGAAGCAAACTCTACTGCATAGAAACCAACAGAGTAGGCACCAGACATACAGGGAGCCCCACACCACTGGTTTGGCCCCTGACGCCTCCCTCCAAGTCTGTTCACACACATCAGGAGCTTTTTCTCACACTGTGCTAGTTGCCCTAACAGCAATTCCAGGGCATAGAGAACTTCCACATTAATAAATGAGCCTGGAGTATGACATTACTGACAAATTACCAACCACATAAGAACAATTTCCAAGCAATTCCCTCTCAATACTGTTTTAAAGTCATGGCCAAATCAGAAGCATGCACAGTATTCAGCAAGAGTGAACTTGAGCAGAAAAGGAGGGTCACAAAGTTACCCTGCTCTGCTTCTTAGGGGTCCAGACCTTTCTTTGGAGAGTCTCCCATCTCAGAGACCACTCCTGGGAGTGAGTCAGTCCCATTCCTATGAGGTAAAGGCACCCGCGAGTTTGTGCTTAAAAGACCAGACTCTCGCCTCAAGGCCCCCTCTCTGGTGTCTGCCGGGACCCAGGCCTCCAAGTCTGGCCGTCCGTACCAGCCATGGGAGAGAGAACACTCCTTGTATGAGGAAGGGGAAGGCCAAGGCCACGTGAACAGTGAGCAGTGGCAGGGCGGCTCATTTAGTCTCTTTATCCAGTTTTTTATTAAACAGAAAGAACTCAGAAGTAACACTAGGAAGACAGTTGGCAACAGGTAAAGGCACTTGTGATATTCATAAACTCATGACACCTCCTAGCATCCCTCCCCTTCCCATTTTTCTATTTCATCTAAAGCACTTGCCAGGCTTTCCCCCATGCACCTGCAGACAATGGGAATTAGTGGTGGTGGGGGGGGGGGGGTGGCTGGAGGAGGGCGGAGGGGAAGAGGCATTTTGGCACCTCTTGGCCTTAGGAACAATGTACATCATCCCTGGCCCCAGCAACATGCATTTTGCTCCCCTCACTTCCTGTCTAACTTATTATGACAAAACATTTGACCCAGGCTCCTACGCCACCCCCAGTATCAACAAATATTGTCATTTTTCAGACCCCATGGAGAAACTGAGTCAAGCAGAGCTCCAAAACCACAAAGTTTGTTCCTGGCAAACGCGAGCTCGGCGTGCTTCACACACACGGCCTTGCTTTGTCTTGGGCGGCCAAGAAGAGTGTCTGTATCTTTAAAGAACCCCCATTGTATTGCCTCAGCCGGCTAGGCTTCGACCTGTGGTTTTCTACTTAAAACTGGTACCCCAGAGTCACAAGCCTTTAAACGCTGGCTTTGCCCCAAGGAAAGAACGTAAATATAAGAGTCTGCAAACTTTCAAGGCTTGAAGAGTCTGTGAAGTCCTGTAAGGCAGTTAGTTTTTCTCTGTCTTTCAGATCCTCCTGCATATCTATACATAGAGTTTTCAAATGGTTCTTACAAGGGGCAGTGCTATCAGGCAGGGAAAACAGGCTACCTTCACGACAACAGCCTGGGAGATATTAGAGGTCAGAAGGGGATGTGTTTCTGCCTGGGCGGAGGCTGCAGCCAAAAGCTGCTGGGTTGCAGAAGGTCCATGGGCATCCACGGGGGAAGGAGTCCAGCCAGCCCCCTCGGTGCACCCACCCACCACTGTGGGTTTTCCGCATTATTCCTGGAACCGCAGCCTGTTTCCGGGCCATTCACAGCAGCATCAGTAGAGAATAACTCATCTCTTTCCAAGAAGTTAAGCATAAAATAGGGTTTTCTCTTCCTAGATCCGTTCGACAAGTGATTTTTAAGCACTTGGCCAAGCTGGCCTGAAAGAGTGCCAGTTAATGCATGGTCGTGACTTCCCATCGTTGTTGGGATGAAGACAAATGCCCAACAGGGCCAAGGCCTGGGTGGCCAGTTCCCAGGGGCCCCCGCAGCCTCATCTTGCCTCTGGCCTGAAGTCATGTGGCCGTGGAAGAAAACAACCTTCCCAGACGGACAAGGCGACCTTCCCGCCACTGACTCGGGCTTTGCTCCTATCAGGGGTCAGCTGACTTTTTCTGCGAAGCACTGGATAGCAAGTATTTTAGGCTTTGCAGGACACAGTCTCTGTCACAACTACTCAACTCTGCCACTGTCACACAAAACCCTCCCCACAGCAAGCAAATACATGGACTTGACCTGGTTCCGATAAAGCTCTATGACACAGAAGTTGGAAGTTCATATTATTTTCATTTGTCATGAAATATTATTTTCTCTTGATTTCTTCCCCAACCATCTAAAAATGATGAAACTGGTCTTAGCTCATAGGTCGAATAAAAACAGGTGCAGGTCCGATCTGGGCCACGGGCCGCAGTTTGCTGACTTGCTCTGAGTCCCCTGCCCTTGCAAAGTCCAGACGAGGCCCTGCTACAAAGGTTTTGTGGCAGGAAACTTCCCTGATCCACCTCGCCCATGCCCTTCTGGCTCATGCTGTCTGCCTCTCAAGCCTGTGACCGTAACCCCCAGCCCTCTGCAGAGCTTGTCAGAGGAGACCCAGCTGCCTGCTCTCTGGCTCCTCATAGGGCTGATGGAGGCCCAGTGCATGGCAGGCTGATCAGAAGAGGGGGGATGTCAGCTGGAGGCTGGAACTGTCCTCTGAGCCAGGAGGTGAAGCCTCGCAAGCAGTGGGTCGAGTAAACCTGGGGTGACACAGGGGGGCCTGTCACCTGCCTTCTGAATGACACGCCCTGAATCTGCTCTAACAAGAAACCCTTTGTCGCCCATTGTAATATGTTTCATATTCTCAATCTTTTTCATTGAAAATGACTTGGTCAAAATGCCTGTGGCCAGCCCCACATTTAAACTGTCCCCTGGTCCTCTATCCCAGGTCTCCACCAAAAGACCACCCTGCTGGGTGGTAGACAAGGGAAGCCACCGCCCGTGGCCCAAGGGCTCCACTCTGCTCCTGGAAAGGAGGCCCTGGGAAAGGAGCCAAGGAAAGCCTGGAACTTACCCTCAGAACAATGAACACCTGCTTGCAGGAGATCCTTACTTCTGCTAGCCTCCTGCTATACTCAGGGGCTTCCCCGAAATGGGTAGTAATCTACCTGTCTGGGCCTTGGAATGTAGTCTTGGATCCACAGAAGCCTATAAACCCCTCTCAGGGGCTGGGAGCCTGGATGAACACAGCCCCGCCATGAGCCGGGGGCCATCTGGGGTGCCCATCCTGGGAATCTGTCCTGAACACGGCCTAATTTCTGAAAACAGGAATTGGGTTGGCCATGCTTCTTCTGTTGTGGCCCACAAGCCACATGGAGGACAGATGCAGGGGACAGGGCCTGCCCACAACCTGCACCAGGTTCCTCACCAGCAGCATGCTGAGGCCGGCATCTTTGACCCTTGGGGGCGCAGAATTCTTTGTTGTGGGGGCTGTCTGGCTACAGCAGGATGTTTGCCAGCAACCCCTAGCACCCACCAGCACCCACCCCCACCAGCTGTAACGACCAAGGATGTCTCCAGACGCTGCCAGATCTCTCCTGGGGGGCACAACGCCCCTAATGGTGGGGGCTGCGATGAGCTCCAGGAGCAATCCGTGCCAGCTGTGACGGTGTCTTTTTCTTGGTGTCCCTGAACCTGTTGTCCTGCTTTCTCTCCGTTTCAGATCAACGGGATCAGACTACAAACCGGGCCACTGGTGCCCACTCTCTTCTCTCACCCTGACCGCTCTGCCTCCCACTGACTTCTTCAACCCACACTTCCTGCCCCCTCCAACCAGCCCCAGCGATTCAGTCACTGCCCCTCTCCAGGTGGCTGCTCCTCCCTGGGTTCCCGCACCCGGTCTTGTCTCCCACGCCCATTGTCCTAGAAGCAACTAGGGAATTATATCCAGTGCGAATTGGATCACATCGCTCCTGAGACACAAATCTCTTCGGTGGTTTCCCATCGGCTCCAGGACAAAGTCCAGGCCCCTCCCAGGACCTAGTCCACGGAAACCTCTCAACGTATCTCCTAACACACCGCTCTCCCCTCTTGACTCACCAAGATCGTCTTGTTCCTCACGCATGGCTCCATGACTGCAGCCTGCACGTGCAGTTCCCTCTGTCTGGACGGTCCTGCAGCCCAACCTTCCTAATTTTCTGCAAGTTCACATCTTCCAAGGAGCCTTCTCTGACCTTCGCAGCTGGCCCCGGGCGTCCTTGTACTGTTGCACTTCCCACTTATAGCCACGAGGTGGCAGCACAGGGCTGTGTTTAAGAACTTCCGCTCCACCAGACAGGCTGCCTAAATTAAACTTCCAATTCCCAGTTAAACGACCCTGGGTAGGTCATCTAATGCATCTCTGTGCCTTGTTTTCTTGATCGGTAAGGTGAGGGTATAATGGAATCTATGTCATAAAATCACTGTGTGGATAATATGAGCTAGTAAATGAAAAGTGCCCAGAAATTCCCATGGTAAATGCCCAATTATTTTCTGTTGAGATGTCTGCCTCCCAGAAGATGGGGATTAATAGTTCAAGTTTAAGCATCAATAGCAGACAGGCCACTTCCCAGGAGTCTCTTAATTCTATACTTAGTGTTTACAGTTTCCATTTGTAATAACACTGCCCACCCTCCACCGCACTCTCTACGCCCACCCCACCCTAGCTGTGCATTTATTTCCCAAACCCTTTTACTCTTTTATTTCCTCATGGGAGGGGATTTTAAGAGCACTTCTGTTTACGCCACTCCCTTGCTCCAAAGTCCTGTGTGGTTCTCGGTTGTGTGGAGGGTCAAGTCCAGAAGCCTTAGCTCCGCCCACAAACGTCCCAGGGTTTAGAGGTTAACTGTGGGGCATCTGCACGCCTGCACACCCAATTGCACACGCTTCCTGGCTCCACGGGCCTTTCTCACACTCACGGCTGTGTGTTCATGGAGGTTTCTGCCTGGAGACACTGACTCTCTTCTCATGGGGCTTTCCCCCTCACCACAGCCCCCCAGCACCCCAAAGTATCTCTTCCCTTCTCTGCGTCTCCGTTGCAGGTCGCTTATGTCACTCACCGTTGTGGGTACAGTCATCTGACTTCTACAGATGGATTTTCATACAGTTAGTCCAAGTTCATAAACTTCTCAATTGAGACAGCGTCTGGTTTTATGTAAATGCATCGTTTTTCCCCCCATTAACAGTAACAGTGTGGAGAGCCAGAAATAAACAGAGGTTTGACCTTAAAAGCTCAGGAAATGCGGCTGGGCCACAAAAGAAGGATCCAAGCCTAAAAATAAACCAAGATGGTAGATCACAGGTGACTAAGAGTTCCTTCCACACCCCTTTCAAGAGAAGGAGATCAGGTGGAGAGGAGGGCCCTGAGGCTAATGGGGGCAGGGGGAGGCTGCCCTGCTGCCCCACCTAGAACCTGGAGGATTCCAGCCCCAGCTGCCTTCTGAGCGCAAACAAACGCAGTAAACGCGAGAACCACCAGGCTGAGCCTCGTCAGCCCACAGAACTACAAGGAATAATAGAACAGCTGCATTTTAAGCCACCAAGTCTTGGGGTGCCTTCTGATTCAACAACGGACCATGGAAGCAGCCGTTCTTAATCACTAACGAGCTTTCTGAAGAAGAAGAATTAGCACCTTTGCCTCCTGCTGACCACTCTGAATTTTGACTGACCGGGACTGCCCCAAGCTGATGTGTGGTCAGTACATGAGCAGCCGTTTTAGCAGACTCAGCTGTCTAGATCTGACACTGAGCCACCTGGCAATAATCAGGCATGCTCCAGGGCAAGGACAGGTGAGCTTCATTGTCCTCTGAACACAGGGAAGGAAAACCATCAGTGCCCATCCAATGTGTAATAATTGAGCTGAACTGAACATAAATTACTCCCCCTTGACTTAGGTTTATTGCTCTCATTTTCTATGGAAATAATGAAAAATTGGTAAGCTGAGGTGGGGGGGTGGAGATAGCATTTGTTTGCTTAAGCACACTAACATATTTTCTGAAATAAAAATGCTCAAGAAAAATCTGTGGGCTTGAAATCTAATCTTGAGATTTTAGTCACAGGTGAAATCTAAGCACACGACTCTGACCAAGGAACAAGCTATGTTGTTCAGGCATCAAAAAAGAAAGGAAAGACATAAGATCACCACTTCCTGGTGTCCACAGGCTCAGCGGTGACATAGATGTTAGCAGATGCAGAGAAAAAACCTGTAGCCATCAAATGTAAAAGTGGTCACATTAAGGTGACAAGATTCCCAGTGGACGTCTGCTTCTTATTTTGTCTAATTGTGCACCATTTAAATTTCTCCCTTATCATGATCAATTTTTGCAACATAACATTAACATAGGTTTAGAGTGGTAGGTAGACAGAATGTGTGCATTGTTTGTGAGGCTACATTGCCTTGTGCTTCATCTCGGTACCAAATCCTACTTATCCAGGAAAGAATAATAACAACATAAATAGTCACAGCAACCTCTTAGCAAAGTCCAAAGTGAGCAGTGAGTTACAGAAGCCAGAGAAAAACATCCTAAACGTCCTCATCCCTCTGTCTTTCCAGTACCCTCCACACCAGAGCACGGCACAACTCCTCACCTCCCCCAGTCTTTCAAAGCCACCCCCAAGTTCCCAAAGAACTCAGTCTTGGCTTTCTTCTGAGTACCCCACTTGTATTCCTTCCTCATTGAATCCTTCCCTGCCCTCCAAACAGAAATAGATTTTGTCTTTCTGGACTCGACGTTCAGTTCTGCACTCGCCAGCAAACCCAAAAGCTGTGGAGTGAAGGGGTAGACAAGCATGTTTACCATGCTGGCATTTACCTACGTGACACATGCCACACCTTATACAGGGACGATGTGCATACCTCTACGTACCATGATGATCCTGCTTCAGTTATTTCCCCCAGAAAGACATGAGCTGCAAGAAGCCAAGTGTGAGAAAAGATAACAAGGATATCCTATGTTATTTGTTCATATTCAATTTATAGAACTTCTGGCCAAGATGGAGGTGTAGGTAGACACACCGTACCTCCTCGCACAACCAAAAGAAGGACAAAACAAATTTAAAAACAAAAAACAACCAGAACTGACAGAAAATCAAACTGTATGGAAGGCTGACAACCAAGGAGTTAAAGAAGAAACATTCATCCAGACCAGTAGGAAGGGCAGACATGGGCAGACAAGGTGGAGAGGACTCACAGCAAGGCAGCTGCTGGAGGACCAGGCGAGGCAGTGGGTGGCAAAGCAGGCAGTCCTACATTTGTGTTCGGATAAACTGGGAGGAACAACAGGGGAGTGAGACAGACCACACAACCCAGAGTTCCAGCACAGGGAAATAAAGCCTCAAACCTCTGACTGAAAACACTTGTGGGGGTTGAGATGGCAGGAGGAACTCCCAGCCTCACAGGAGAGCTCATTGGAGAGACCCACAGGGTCCTACAATGTACACAAACTCAGAATTGGCTATACAGATGGATTGCAGCCACACAAACCCAGGAATCAGCACTAGAAGGGCCCAATTTGCTTCTGGGTAGCGGGGCAAGTAACTGAAAGCAGCTAAGAGCTGAGCAGGCTGCATTGTTCCCTCTTGGACCCCTCCTCACATACAACATCACAGCACAGCCATGTGGGTTGCCCCATCCTGGTGAATACCTAAGGCTCCGCTCCTTACTACGTAACAGGTGTGCTGAGACAAAGAAATACAGCCCAAATAAAAGAACAGATCAAAGCTCCAGAAAAAAATACAACTAAATGATGAAGAGACAGCCAACCTATCAGATGCACAAGTCAAAACACCAGTAATCAAGGTGCTCACAGAATTGGTTGAGTATGGTTGCAAAATAGAGGAAAAAGTGAAGACTATGAAAAGTGAAATGAAGGAAAATGTTCAGGAAAACAACAATGATGGGAAGAAAACCAGGACTCAAACCAACGCTTTGGAGCAGAAGGAAGAAATAAACATTCAAACACAACACAATGAAGAAACAAGAATTCAGAAAATGAGGAGAGTCTTTGGAACATCCAGGACAACTTTAAATGTTCCAACATCTGAATCATAGAAGGTGCCAGAAGGAGAAGAGGAAGAGCAAGAAATTGAAAACTTATTTGAAAAAATAAT
>VMDR010019914.1:0-17965 GCA_007922815.1 Macrotus californicus | reverse complement strand
ATATCTTTCAGGAGAAAGAAGTTGTCTACTTTATTTCCTACTCTATCCCCATCACCTGGAACAGCACCTGGAAGTAAATTGGCCCTTAATAAATATTTCTTGAATTAATGATTTTACCCACAGGTATTTAATAGTACTCTTGAGGCAAAATGCTTTGAGTGCCCAGAGATTTGCTTTGGTCTAATGAGTTGTTTTAGAGTACCAATATTTGCCTTAACTAGCCCTGCACAGCTCTGAACTATCCTTCCAGTTTGTAAAATTTAGGCAAAAACTCGTCTACAGCGAGTTGCTATTCTTAGCCCTGGAAGGCCTGAACTGAGAAAGCAGCTGGGGAAGAAGCTCAGTGAGAACGATCCCTGAAGTCTGCCATCTTTGCTGTGTGGCTAATATTTACTTGTACTTTAAGACCTTATCTCATTCAGCAAGTCTTCCCCAAATCCACTCCTCCACCACTACTAGCTCACTGGGTGCCCGTCTACGTACTCCCACAGCACCTGGCAACCCAGCCTCTGGGATAGCGCATAACTCCCTAGGGGGAGATGATTGTTCCTGTTCTTCTCTACCGCTGGACTGAGTTAAGAGTTCTGTCTTCTCACAACTGAATCTCCAACACCAAAAACAGTGACTAGAACACAGAACACACTTAAAAAAAAAAAGTTTGTGAATGAAAGGGAAAGAGGGAGAGAAAGAAATCCAGAGCTTGTGATGGTTCTCACTGTATAAGGAAGAGGCTGTCTCCAAGGTTCTCCTAACTTCTATGTCCTGGCAAGGAAAGGCCAGCAAAGGATCTCCCTGCCACATACCTTCATGTCCTGTGTCATCCCATTTCCTGCCTCCCCTCCTCTGCCTCAGTTCTGAACAGCAGCCACACTGATCTGCCCTGGGGCTGCTGACCACAGAGCCTCTAGCTGAGAGCCCTGTGAGGCTGTCAGGACACTGGAGGGTGGCCTCTTTCTGTCCATCCCCCCGACTGGACAGTCTCCAATGCACAGGTGTGTCCAGCAAACATGCAGAGGGAGGCATCAGGCCAGACCATTGGGACTGGTCCTCACAATATGTCATTGGGCCATGTTGCCCCCTTCTCCACATCCGGCCTCTGGCTGAGTCATGCACCGGAGGTGAAGAGCACCAGTTGGCATCCAGTGTCCTGGACATTGTCTCGGCAAGAGCTGGCAGCAGCCGCCAGAGCGAGTGTCTGAAACACAAGGCATGTCTGAAGGGAAAAGACAAGCGAACCAGAGCTCTGGAGTTTTATCTGAGTCCCTTTATTTACATTTTAGAAAAAAGAGCATACACACCTCCTTAAGTCCTGACCCCGAGTCAGTTGTCACTTGCCTCTGTCCCTGACTTGCACGACTCTTGACTTGCCCACAGAGTGGACAGGTCATCTGCAAAGGTCCTCAGCACCCTGGAGTTGCTTCCTCTGCAAACCCAGCACAAAGGGCTGACGCAGTGCATTGCATTCGAGGAGCACTTGAAAGAGCAGAGCGTGTGTTTTGCTCTGTCAACAGAGCCTGGAGGACTTTGCTGGTAAAAGGAAGGAAAAATCAATATGGCTCTTTAAAATGGTGGCTGCTAAGCAGAGCCAGAAAGGGCACTCCAAGGAGGACAGTTAAGGCCTTGCAAGGTGCCATGCCCCAAACTTTGGAGGAGCAGAGGTGTTCAAGGAAGCAAAATTCTAGAAAAGATTCAATGCATCTACATTCGTCCTTCCCCCACTTCTGAATCCCCTTCCTTGGAAGCGTTCTCCGACCCTCATCCTACACAGCGGCATCAGGAGTAGCTCCCAGTCTTGTGTCGGGTTTATTCGCGTTTTCCCTGTCTTGGGAAACATACTGAGCTCTTCGTGCACAAACATAGATATAAATATTCTCTCTAGTTTACATTTAAGGAAACTCCTCCTCAGAGAAATTAAGTAGCTTCTCCATCCCCACACAGGTAGTGAGTGGCAAAATTCAATTTAAGTCCAGGTCAGCCAAAGCACGCACTTCTTATGTCTTTGCTTGTCGCCTCAGCGAAAGTCACCTGAGAGGTCGTGCTGCTTCCCTGAATTGGAGTTGGTCAGTGCTTTTGGAGTACTGGGGAGGGGAGAGTTCCCTCCTCTGCCCTTCTTGAGTTTTTATGGCTGGACAAATAATGAAATTGGCACAAGACTAGATAAACAGAAGAAAAATCAATTTAATATACGTACACGGGAGATACTAAGTAAGGCTCTCAAAAATGATGAACCAGTCAGGTTTTTCTACTTTTTAAATGAAAGAAACATGCATTTGTGAAAAATTCACGGGACCAAGACACTCAGGTCTGGGTGCCCATTAGTGTGGTATCGAAACAAAACCTGGGCTTGGGCGGTAAAGCGGTAAAGGGGAGCAGGGTTTGTTTATGTGAAGGCCATGGACGCCTTAGCTCTAGCAATAAGGGAGCATCTCTTTGGTGCCCCAGGAGCAAAGAGGGCATATTTCAAGGGAGAGATTTCTTTCCTGCACTCAAGGGTACAAGGAGAGTCAGCACGCTCTTCTTTTACCTGCTGCTTGTCAAGTAGCTTTAATTCAAATTAATCAAAATGCTGTCGTGGGACATTTGGAGGTGGCCTGCCCTGAGCCCCAATAGGAGCTTCTCCGAAGCATATACCACTTGGTTATTCACCTGTGATTCAGCCTCTGAGCTCCTTATGGGTCACCTCACAAGTCCTCTTGGCAAGGATGACAAAGTGGCTCCAGAACGGTGAAAATTTTAGTCGTTGGTGACTAATTTAAGTTGCCTAAAGTCTTTGGTGCTGGTCTTATGGTCAGCGATCCATTTCCCATTTAGGAATGGGGCTGATGTTCACTGGGAACTTATGTCCAACTCAGAATTTGAAAAGAGGATAGACAGCCCTGGCCAGTGTGGCTCAGTTCTTTGGGCATCCTCCTGCAAAGCGAGGGGTTGCCAGTTCGATTCCTGGTCAGGGCACATGCCTGGGTTGTGGGTTCGGTCCCCGTGGTTGGAAAGGGGAGGTTGGGGTGCATAGGAGAGGAAACCAATTGATGTTTCTCTCTCACATCAATGTTTCTTTTCCTCTCTTTCTCCCTCCCCCTCTCTGAAAAAAAAAGAAAAGGAAAGGAAAAGAAAGAAGATACACAAACACCTCCCAGTTGGCTGTTTTTGTGGGGTTTTTCCATATCTATAAAGAAGTTCTGAGCAGAGGCTGTCCGTTAGGAGTAAAGAAAAGGTGAAGAACAGCAGCCCCAGAACTGATGTGATTGCTGGAAGAGCGGGGTGGGGAGGAGGAGGGGGAGAAGGCGCTACTCTGGGAGACGGTTAGTACCTGCTTTTTTATGCCTTTTGGGGGGAGGGGGATGCTACACTCTCCACTGCTTCCTTCTATTCTGCATGATGTGACACACAAGATATTTGATGTGACTGTTACTGTTATGTCAAAGTTTAAGAACAATTGATGAGGAATCTGAAATAGACCCGTGAGAGCTCATAGCTGAGGCAAATATAAAAGCCGGCAGCCTCTCCCCTTGCGCTACATCCCAGTGATCACAGGGGCCCTTTCTAGACATTGGCTGCAAATTTCCAGCTTGCACTGGCTTCATTAGCAGAAGCAGCCCAAGCTCATGCAAGCCCAGCGCTCATTTATCTTGGTTTGTTGTCATCCTGTGACTCAGACAAGAGGCTGCATTTCTGTCTGTAATTAAGGCTGAATGAGCTCCTAGGTGAAAAGTTGGTAATGGAGAACCAGGGGGACGGCGCCTGAGAGGGCAGAGCTGAGAGCATGTAGCAAGTCCCGGCCATCCTCCATCTGAACTTGCCCTGGCCTGTGGCTCTGCCTCAGAATAGCAATAAGAAAACAATCGCAAATGTACATTTTCCAGATCCCTGGGTGGGCTCTGTGTATCCCCTCCCTGCTCCCCAGCCCACAGACCCTTCACAGACGCCTGTGCCGTGACCTGGAGGTGAGACACGCTAAGAGACAATGTTATGTAGAGGAATGAATTTAGATTTTGGAACTAAAGCCCTTAAATCAGAATCTGGGCCCTTTCGTTCACTAGCTGAGTTACCTTGAACTCATTACCTACCCTCACTGAGACTGTTTTTTCACTTGTACAAAGGTGGCAACGATACTTACTTGGCAACATCAGCCCCACCCTGGCATCAGCCCATACCCTGGCATGGCACCAGTTGATGCAAGCTGGGATCTCCAGGTGGCTTCACTCATCTTCATTGCCCACCTGACACTTCTAGAATTTGAGTTTGCAGTCCCTGACCTGGCCCAAGCACCAAGCCACTTACTGTTTCTGTGGGAACACCTTGACCCTGATGAGTTAAGGTTGCTGGCTGGAGCCATTTGTTTCTCAAGTTCTATTTAAAATACCCCATCATGTGTGTCCTCTGCATGTTCACAGGGCAGAAACTGTTGGTGGGCAGAGGATCAAAGCAATCCTGAACCGTGGGCCCCAGACCCTCAGCATCAGCATCACCTTATGCTTGTCAGAAATGCACATCCTTGGGCCCCTCCTGAGACCTCCTGAATTGGAAACACTGGGCAGAACCCAGCAGCCTGTGCTTAGTGAGCTGTCCGGGTTACTCCAATGCTTGCTGACATCTGAGGGCCACTGGTCTAAGCAAGACTGGAGACAACACAGACCCAGCTTGACCAGGTCTGGAGACCTCAATGGAGACCTCAGTGGGACTCTGGTGTGCTCACCCAGGGTCATAGGCAACCTCTCAGGAGGGGGCCCGTTGAGGACAGACACACAGCTTCCTCCTGTAAGTCCAGCCCCTTAGCTTGGCATTCAAGCCTCTCCAGGTGGCAGTGTCTTCCTCTCTGAACTTCTCTGCAAGCCTGCTCTGCTTTGGCTCCTTTTCTTCCCTCTCTTGTCTGGACACTCCCTGCTTGCTCATGTCTTCACTGGACTGTTAGAGTGTGCTGCCATCTATCACAGAAATTTCATACAGTGACATTCCTTGTAAAGCGTAAAGGTCCAGACCAGCTTTCCCCAAACGGGGCCCTCTCCATGTCACCAAGTGGTACTGAAAAGAAGCTCTGTGGCCAAGTCCATGTGGGAAATCGTGGATCGTGGCTTACGTGGATTGCCTGCTGCAGAATTCAGCGAAATTTTTAATAAACCAATATCCATTGTGAACTCCCATGGGAGGGGACAGCATATGAGAGAGGATTTTCTGAACTGACTTAAACACAGAACTCCTTACATGAAGTATTTTGGGGAACCCTTTCTACAGGCCCCACGTAAGAAAAGCAACCCTAGCCGTGTGCGTTTTCAGGCATTTCCCTGCACATTAAGCAGGTTCATTCATGAACGCCATCTCCCCACCCGGGCTGATTATACAGCTGCCCCATGGTGCTACCACCGAGCTCTGTGCATCTTAGGTGTTCAGTAGGACTTTGAGTCTGCTGCTCCCATTATTTTTGAATAACATTTTTGAATTAGACATTTAATCTTCACAATATCTCTTTTTAATTACTGCCTGATGAAGTGATCCTTAAGCTCTCTGAAATCCAGGCAGGGGGGTAGACTTCCTGAAAAGTTGAAAGGAGACATTTGTAGGATGAGCTGGAACAGCATTCGGCTGCCCTGATTCTCAGCCCAGTTTCAGCTGAATCTCAACTGGCTCCAGGGGAGGAACGGGTCTGGGGATTCCCCCACATGCCTGAGCGGCCCACTGTCAACAGACAGAGGAACCTGCAGGTGTAGGTGACAGCAGGAGCCTGTCTTGTTGCTCTGGCCCCTCACTGTCCAACATTAAAAGTATTTGGATTTCACAACACCTGGTACACCTTAAACGTATACAATGTTATATGGAAATTATATCTCAGTAAAGCGGGTTGGCCAGGCAGTGAAAAAAGTGAGATAGGGAACAGTGATGGGATGAAGACAGGAGGCCACCCTCGTTTCCCTGTTGGTCCAAAGACTGAGCTGACCTCCCAAACCACAAAAATCTGATCGTCAAGTCATAAACCACGGGATGGAGGCGACTCTACATCTCAGCATCTGAAAAGGAGACTTCGCTGGGCACTGAGGAGCGTGAGGCCTGGCCAGGACACTGCCACTGTCCAGCCATTGGGTCTATCTCCCGTGGTTTCACTAAGTTCTCTGAATTCCTTACATGAATCTATTTTTAGCACAATGATATCATAGATACTTTGCAGATCAGCCCCATTCGCTCCAGAACACCTAGATCTTAAAGGGAATTTATTTTCTGGACTGTTGTACTTGCAAGGAGTAGGAGAAATCTCCAAGGAACCCACCCTCTCCTGAAGAAAGGGTAGCAAACTATGAACCAGAGCCAGAGGGGGAAGCAGTGCGTGGTGACGAAACTGAAGGAACGAGGTTGCCCCGAAGGCAATGCTGAGAGCAGAGCTGGGATTCGAAACAGTGATGTTAAACCTCAGGCCACAGAAAGGAAGGGGAGCTGAACAGAAATCTCAGCATCACTCCAAGCTCACTAAGCCAGTAGCCAATCCTCCAGCTCCCAGCAAAATGCACACCTCAGTTTCATGCTGTGTTAATGTGGTTAAGTAACTGCAAAATATAGTCTCCCTGTGCCCCACTAGTCTTCCTTTCCAGGATGTTTTTTTGTCTATTCTCATAAGCTTATTTTTTAGATAAATTTTATGCTGTGGTATCCAGTTCCAACATGATTCTACAGATTGTTTGAGAAAGATCAACACTTTTACAATGTCAAATCTTCCCATGTGCAGACAGGATGTGCTGGAGACACTGGCTTCGGGCACAAGGGTCTCTCGCCCCTGATATAGGTCACCACAGTGCATTGACACACACGGCTTTGGTGAGGGTGAGCAGGCTGATGAGAGGAAGAGCTGGTTTCATATGTTACTGAAACAAAAGGAGACTCCTGTTAAAAGCCACTCGTTGTGGTCATTCCTTGGGCCAGGAACTGCTTTGTGTGCTGTTGTGGAGAATACAAAGGTGAGTGAGAACCCATTAGGATGGTTCCAATTTTTTAAAAGACAAAACAGACAATAACAAGTGTTGACAAGGATGTAGGGAAATCAGAACCTTTGGGCACTATTGGTGGGAATGTGAAATAGCGTAACCACTGTGGAAAACATTGTGGTGGTGCCTCAAAACATTAAAAGTAGAATTACGGTGTGATACAACAGTTCCACTTCTGGCTACAGACCCCAAAGAATTAACAGCAGAGTCTCAAAGAGGTATTTGTACACCTGTGTTCACAGCAGCACTATTCACAATGGCCAAAAGGTGGAAGCAACCTAAGTGTCCATCGGGAGATGACCGGGTGAGTGTAGTAGTATAGTTACAGTCTTGAAAAGGAAGAAAATGCCGACATTATGCTAAGTGGGACAAGCCAGTCACAAAAAGACAAATGCTATATGATTCCACGTAGATGAGGTAACTAGAGTAATAAACGTCGTAGAGACAGAAAGTAGAATGGCAGTTTCCAGGAGCTGGAGGGAAGAGGAAAGAGGCAGTCCCCATTCCATGGGTTCAGAGACTCAGTTTCACAAGATAAAAAGAGACCCGGAGACGGATGGCAGGGATGGCTGCACAATGATGTGATTGTGCTTAATGCCCGTGCACGCTGCCCGGTACATTGTTAAATGGCCAGGATGGTAGATTTTATGTGTGTGTATTTATCACAATTAAAAATTAAAAAGTTTCAATATTTTTTAAAAGATGACTGAGAAAATGTGCCTATGCTTAGGGAGCTCAGTGGGGGAAGAGCAATGGCAGGAGGCACGGGACACAGCCACCAGGTCAGTCAGGTGGCTCTGGAGGACAGCTATGTGGCGCAGACCCTCCTGACCGAAGACAGATCTCCCAGCCCAGGGGCCAGTGTCCTAGGGAACCACTCCAGGCTAACGGAGTGTGGGTCAGAAGAGTCTTCCTCAAAGCACATTCGAAAGGCCGCAACATTTATTTTGTCATTTGGTATCTTCATGTGCTCCTGGCACATAAAAATTACTCCTGATGTATAGATTTCCTCCCTCTTTCTTGCCTGTGATTGCCTTCGGGTAATTGGGTGGGGGGTGGGGGGCAGGGGGCACTCTTAGATGCTCTGACTCTTGACCTTGCCGCGAACTGTGCTGTCCCTTGGGCCTGGCTCGGGCAGTCACCCACTACACTCAGTTGACAATGCATCTGTCCCTACCCCACAGGTTTTCTTTTCTCATGTCAGAAGGTCACAGTATTCATTACAATGGGCCAAAGCACATTTTGGAAAATAAATCTGTGAGCCCGCAGGAACTGCAGAGTTGACAATTAACTGGAAGCATAGACGCTGGTAGTAAGCATTCCAAGAAGTCCATTAAAACGTATCTAAATGTAATCTAAATACTGAGGAAATAAGGAGGTCTGAAATGCTTTCAGTGGGATTCCTGTAAATACGTGACCTCAGTGGCCACACTCTGCATCCCAGCACCAACAGAGGTTCATAAATGTAAAAAGGCCAATCCTCTCAGTAATGTATTATTTTTTGTTGTAAAATACAGCTATTTATTATAAAAATATATTATTTAGATCAACATATAATGGCTTTATTATTGTTTTTAAATGAAATTGTACATATGTCTATTTAATGTCTTGCGATTACTTTCCAATATGGTAAATATCAATAGAGATACCCCATACAAACAACCTCTTTTTGGGGTCCTCAGTACCTGTAAGAGTGTGAAGGGATCCTGAGAACAAACACTGGGGGAACCTCTGGTATAGAAGTTCCCCAGGAAAAGAGGGGGGGAATGCAACCCAATGGCCACCACAGCCCAGCATGCTGGTGGTAAGACCCCAGGTTGCACTGGCTATAAACAGGGGAGCACAGAGAACCCAAATCCAGCATGAGAACTGCCACCCAATGGATGAGGACCATTAGGGTGGTATTAGTCCCTGTATGGGTGGTACTGTCAATATGGCTGCTCAGCCCTGTTATGTCACTCCTTCCTGAACCACCAGGTCACATGTGACAGTAAGAACAGTGGGTTCTGAGTCTTCTCTGTCTCCATCTTCTGCTCCTGGAAAGCCCCCTGGAATCTGGCCAGGCTCCTCTCTTAGGAGAGTAACTAAGCTACTGCACACACCACCCATGGGGACAGCTGCCCCGGCAAGGCCAGCCTGCTCTCCAGCATGTGTTAGACACTCAACGGAGAGTCATTGTTACTGTCATCATGGTTGTTAATACTTGGAGAATATTGGCCTCTCAAGTTCAGTTTCCCTATCCACAAAGTAAGGATAACGTTCCCTGACTTCCCTGCTTCCCAGGGTTGCCTCAAGAAACAAACGGGTTAACATATCTGTCAAATATGTGCTCATGGCCAGACCATGGGAGGTGGTCAATCCAGGACACAGGAGGGAAGACCCAGTTCCCCTCTGAAGTCAGGCTGGCTGGTTTGTTTGCGATGAGTGAATGTGATGGCATTATTTAACTTCCCTGTGCATCTCTGCCTGCAGAATGGGAATGGTAGAAGTACCTAAAGTTCAGGGTTACAGTGATAAGGGGATAAGGTACGTGCCGGTGCCTTGACTATAGTAAGCATTTGACTGAAGCTCTTTCTTGTGACCTGAAGAGAGACACCTGGTTTCTATTACAAAGTTTGACTAGAAATGGATATTGTCTCTGGTTCTGGAACTCTTGAGTCAAGGAAGAGGGACTACATCGTGCCAGGGCAGGAGGCAAGACTGCTGGTACAGATCAGAATTCCAAGAGCATCAGAGAATTATGGAAGACCCGAAGTAGGGGAGTGCTGTCTTAAAAAGATAACTCACGTTTCTGTGCGTGGAGACTATTATGCAGGGGCCACGTATTCAGGAGACAGACAGGAAGCTGTGGCAATGGTACCAGAGACAGAGAGAAGCAGACAGGATCTAGCAGTCATCAGGAAGTGGAAGTGGTGGGTGCTGGTGACAGAGTGGATGATGTGGGAGTGAGGAGAGGAAGGAGCCTAGGATGACTTCATATTATGAGCCAGGATAAATAGTGCCTTCCTTCCCTAACTCAGGCTCTGGAAAAGGTGGAAAGTTGAACACTTAGTTTTGACCTTGTGGAGTTTAAGACTTTTCCATGTGGCACCTGCCAGCATCCCTCTTTCTCTACCTTGCTCCACTCAAACCACCCACAAACCCCAGGCTTCAGCTGCCTAAGAAACTGAGAGCCCTTTGTAAAATATTTGTCCATCTAAGAGCATGACCTCCAGCCTTATGGGTAGTGGGGCCAGCTCCCAAACATGTGGGGGTCACTTCTGCCTCCTCAGTGGGCTCCTGGTCCTGCATCTCTATGCCCAAGCCAAGTAAAGCCTGGGATCTGCTGCCCTTTGGAGACTCTTGCCTATCAGAATGGCCTCCGCCAGGAAGGCACACACCCTGCCAACCTGCTTCCCAGGAGGAGGAATTTACAGAGGTTCTGCCCTTGCACAATGCATACCCCTCAGTTTTATGAGGCTGTCTGAAGTGGGTTCCCCTATGAGCAGAGCCTGGGATAAGGTCATGAGTGCAGAGGGTTTAGTTAGGTGACTGTAGGGGGTAGAAATGAGGAAACATGGTCAAGGTGAGAGAAAAAGAGAACAATCCAACATCAGGTTGTGTTACTGAGGTCACTGCTCCATGGAGTCCAAGTCCACAAAGACCTACTTAGAGTTTTCCCAGATGTGTCAACTGGAAGCTATAGGCTAACACACTGGGCCACTTCCAGGCCATGTGTGGGCCTTTGTTCTAGCTGCCTGGAAGAGGCCCCCGGTAGAGAGACTTGGACCCTTGCGGTAAGATGTTGTCAGTGGAAGATGAACCTGGGCCCTCTATAGCTGCAGCTGAAGTTGGAAGGGGACCAAGAACACAAGAGGTGTCTGCCTGGGAGGTGCTGGGAAAAAACCCTGCTACACTTCGTGCCCTGCACACAGCATTTCACCTGACTCTCAACAAGTCTGCGAGACCAGCCTCGTTACCTGCATCTGACAGAGGAGCAATCTGAGGCTCAGACAGACCAGTTAACCAGGTCACACAGCTCCTAAGTGACAAAGCCAGAATCCCCAGTCAGGGCGGTTACACTCCAAAACTTCTTCTTTCTTCCTTGGCTTCAAGATCTTCTCTGAGTCCGTTGTATCTGAACCACTAGGTGACCTAGCTGCCTCCTAAATCCAACCTCATCTATGCCACTTCCTGCAGAACACACCTCTGTCACAGAACACACCTCTTCGGGAACGGCACTTGCCCCCGGGGACAGAACTCCCTGTCCAAGCTCAGCGTTCAGTCACTCAGCAGATATTCACTCAGGGCCAACTGCACACCAGGCCATGTATGTGGCAGTGAACCACAATCATTTTCAGACACACACGCATACACACTCACACTCATACACACATTCACATACACTCGCTCCCGCCACATATTCTCCCACACTCAGACTCTCCCATGCACATACACTCACACACACTCACTCTCACACACACAACACACACACAGTCTGCTCATTTTCCTTCCCTTTCCGATTTGTGCAAGCCCAAACTGACCTGGTTTTACTCCCAGAGACAGGAAGAGGCCCCTGTTGTCCCATCATCTCTCAAAGCAGAGTGACCAGGCAATACCAGTTTTGAGCCTACTGAGGGTAATTGAAAGGTGACACAAGAAGAAGTTTACTTAAAGGGCGGGATGGTGGCTTTTCTTGTCACCACAGAATCTAGCAAATGCCGTTCTGTGAAGAAACAATTTGCTGAACACTGTGAGTGTAAATGAGATTCTAGGGAAACTATTTAACCTACTTAACAGAATAACTCCCTCTAAGTATGCTCAAGCTAAGCATCTTAGCGGGGAAAAATTTAATTATAAATCAGCCTTATCTCTTTCTTAACCCATTTCCCTAAATCCCTTCCACTTCCAATTTAGGATAATCCAGGTTTTCTCTGAGTCAGCCTCCACGGCAGAACAACTGCCATGTTTGCACATTCCATTCATCTTCAGAACGGGTGTCCTGCCCTTACCTTGTCCTTGGTCACCTCCACGTCAGCTGTCATCCTGCTCTGTGGAAACGTCTGGAGGTCCTGTCACCACGAGGAGCAGATGATGAGAGAGTTGACCGGGACACAGGGAGAGCTCATCAGAGAGGCGTCTTCTTTTTTATTATTCGTTTCCTCATCCACAGCTGTCTCCTAAATGAGCGAAAGGGAAATGTGAGGACTGTTAGATGTTTCCGACAAAAACTCCCGCCAGGCCTCCAAGAACATGACTTTCCAGGACCTCTTCCTGAAAACACTGCCCGGTCTCTGCATGGAAAGGGAAAACACAGCGTCCCCTGGCACCTCTTCCGGAGAAGTAGGGACTTCCTGGGAGTCAACCCAACTCTTTCATTAATGACAGTTAAAGTAGCAGCAGCCGCTCATGTTTCCTGAGCAACTCCCATGCCAATCAGAGTTCCAGAACTAGGCCAATTCATTCCCACAAAAATCAGAAAGGATGTAACTAAGATTATTCCCATTTTTCAGAGGAGGAAACTGAAACTGAAAGCAGTTAGGAAATTTGCCCAAAGTAAGTAAAAGAGCCCTGCCTCCCCCACCCCAACCATTAACTAGATGGTCCCCACTTCCGTCTCTCCTTCCAGTACCTAGATGCGAACTTTCAAGCAACCAGGAGTTTCTGTGTTCAGGTTCAGACTCTACTAAATCAGTAGACCTGTGTAAACAAGTCATTGTATATTAACTTATTTAACTCTAAAGATATCTATCTTAAACAGGTCATGTTTGCTTTATCTGTAATAAGTTTGAGAAAACTGACAAATTTGCTCAGCATCATGGAGGTATAAAGTCACATTAAATGCTTGCAGGGGTGTCCAACCCGCAGCCCATGGGCTGCCTGTGGCCCAGGATGGCCATGAATGTGGCCCAACACAAAACTGTAAATTTACTTAAAATCATTCTTTTGCTTATCAGTTTGTGTTAGTGTTTATGTATTTAATGTGTGGCCCAGACAACTCTTCTGGTCTAGTGTGGCCCAGACACCAAAAGGTTGGACACCCTTGCACAGAGCTCGACCTCACTGGGCCACCTCCATGCCCTCCCCAGTCCTGCGACACCAGCAGTCACAACTGTGGCAGAGAAGGGACTCGGGTATGGTGCTGTGGAACTGTGGGAACATAAGTTATATACATGTCTAATCACTAGGTTGTACACCCGAAACTAATATAATATTGTATATCAACTGTAATTGAAAAATAAAATTTTAAAAAATTTTTTCTTGAAGAATGATGGGAGCAGATTGACTGGGACCAAGCTCCCCTGGCTCCCCCCCTTATCAGGACCCCAAATAGGACTCTGGGCTCCTGACTCTTGCTCAGCCCTCTGACCCTGTGCCTTGTATCCCTGAGGTTTACCGGAGGCAGCTGCCTTTGGGTGGGGAGGAGCAGCCCAAGCCCGGGGGGTCAGGGGGCCTGAAAACGAAAGGAGGAGGCAACCGACCCCAGCGCAACCCTGAGCTGACTCTTGCCAGCCCCAGGGGCACAAGGAGGGAGTGTCTGTGTCCTTCTTACAAAGGAGAGACACTAACTGTTGTGACAAGCAGTGTCACAAAGTCATCAGAGAAGTCGCACTGCACTCTGGTGCTGCCCCGTCAGCCTTCTTATTTCTCCCGTGTCACTTTTCTTTGCTCTGAGTCTCTTTTTTTATGCTTTCAAAATTTTTCTTTGAGATCTTTTATGTTGCCCAGATTTCTCAAATGCTCTCAAACCTCTTGTGAACAAGAGAGGGTATAGAGAAACGAGTAGGAATGGGTGAGGTGCCCTTCACACTCCTCACATTCTTCACAGTGCCCTCCAAACCCATGCCTCCATCTCCTCAGAGAAAGTTCTCGCAGTCAGAACGGGCCTGATCCTGGCATTCTCTGCCACTGGAAGAAATAGCTGGTGACGAATGCAGTCATTTCTTCCTTTTGTGAACCCAGCCACAGCTTGTTCAGAAAACTTGTTCCCAGTGTCCCAGCTAGGAGGAATCTGCCCACAATCAGGGACCCCAGGATCCCTCTGCACCCAGTAGCTTGGGGCTGGGGTGTTGGAGGTACATTTGTGGTTGACTGTCTCTGGATTTCCAATCATTCTGCCCCAGCTGGTGAATGTCTGAAAGTTGAAGTGCATTTAGTGCTTCTCTGAGTGAGCATCTGTAGGAAACACGTGGCTCTCTGTTCAGTCTGTTGGACCAAAGAGAGCCCACTGGCTTTCTTCTGCCTCTGCTAGAAATAAAATGTACTATCATTACAAAACAGTCTTTGGGCACAGAACGCATTGGGCACTTGAGGCAGAAATCCTGTAATGGGCAGGGCTTTCAGCCAAGAGACATTTGAATAGCGTTGATAAGAGTGTGAGCATCTACATTTCCCCTACACAGCATTCTCTGCAAGCAGGGATCTTGCCAGCTGGGTGACCCACAATCCCGGACACTTTATGGAGAGGGTGTTAGAAAGGGACACATCCAGGATGGTAACCAAGGTCATACCATCGGTCGATGATAGACAGAGATGACTTCCTTCTGTGAGGCTGGTGTCCTATTTACTCTATGAGGACATCTCCCCCCAGGCAATGCCAGTGATGGGTGAAAGCTACAAGCAGCCTATGACATGACTCACCCTGAAAATGGGCTCATTTGAAGAAAAGCCTGTGATAAATTCTTACAGAGAAATATCCTGCTGAAGTACCACCCCTCCTACATCCATTCCACTCTTGCTTTGCCAGTTCATCACTTTGGGGATCACAGACTTCCAAATGGAGTCTCTGACACATGGGACAGGTTGCAGCCTCAGGCACCTTTTTGGTTCTAAAGAAAAACATCTCATGCTTGATAGATGTAGGACTACACGAAACAGAAAGTAGCAACACCAAAGCCAGGAGCAAAATCAGACCCGTGTCTTGTCTTCACTTCCTTTGTCATAACCAGCCAGCCAGGCATGGTCTGGTCACCACAGTGAGGCTCCAACGGAAGTTGGGTTTTTCTTTGAGCTGAACGAACAAAATGTTGATCCAGGCCCATGCAGCATCTTTGAAGGGCTCTAATGAGACGCAGTACTCCTGTTCTGGGTAGGCCAGCTGTTACTTCTGTGCCCACATCACTGAGGAGTGGGGGGCAGCTTGGGAGTTAGGGGGCTGTGATCCCTTTCAGAGTTCCTACTGATGGGACTGCCTGAGACCCGCCACAGTTGAGTAAAGATGGACATCTGATCCTGGGTTGGGGTAGGATGTGGGAGAGAGCAAATCCGTGGGCTGGGCTAAGTCTATCAGGTTTCTCTATGAAAAAATGTGAGTTCTAGAAAACCCAGACCCTGTGATGAGACCCTGGGTCATGTATAGTGGGGCCCATGCTGCCGACAGGGTGAACCAGAGACAGTCATCCAAGTAGTTATTGTCTATCATGTGGAGGAGTCAGACAGAACAGAACTGAGAGAGGCCTGTGGTGCAAGAGGCAGAGACCTCAGGTCCCACCTTGGCAGGCTCCGGCCAGCCCAGGGGCCTGGCTGAATGTATTTTTAGCCCTTGGAAGCCTGTGTCACTGTGTGTTAAGGCCTCACAATAAAACCTCCTCGAGGAGGATTCTGTTTCCTTCTGCTCTGTGTGTGGAACAGCTCCTTACCCGCACTGTGTCAGGGAGTAGCTGTGGGAGGCACGGTCAGGGCAGTGATGCTGCTGTGGAGGGCAGGCGGTCGTCCAAGCAACCGCTGTCCCCTGAACCAATGGTGTGTCTCACCGGTGCAGGTCCACACTGGCCAGGTGACAGGGCTGTCTGTGGGAGGCAGAGCGGCTGTAAAGCGTGCTCATGAAGGAAAAGCAAAACTGTTCAAATGGAGCAGATCTCGTGTACAGTTACCCTCGAACGACACGAGTTTGAACTGCATGGGCCCACTGAGAGGCGGGTTTCTTTCAATAAGTTTATTGGATGATTTTTTGGAGCTTTCTTTCTTTTCATGAAATTATAATATTGATGACACCAGGCTACTGTAATTCAACCATATTGCTGCTTGCTTTTTCATCATCAGTGCATGAATCATATACCTGTAAATAAATATGAATTTCTTTTCACATTATCTTTTCATTTTTATATCTAGTATTAGCAATACACATAACATCTAAAGTGTTTTGCATTATATAAGGCAATGTTGACATATTGCAGGTACTGAGAGACATATGATTCATCGTGTAAACAGATGATGTAAATGCACGCTATCAATTAATATAGTACAGTCCTATAAATATATTTTCTCTTCCATATGATTTTCTTAATAACATTTTTCCCTACTTTGTAGTAACAATACAGTATATAATACATATAACATCTAAAATATATGCTGGCTATGTTACCAGTAAGGCTTCCAGGCAGCAGTTGTTAAGTTCTGGGGGAGTCAGAAGTTACACACAGATCTCCCACTGCACAGGGAGTCTGCGCCCTAGCGCCCCGCACTGTTTAAGGGTCAGCTGTATTTTATTCATTCTGAAATACACCTTTTTTTCTTCTTCATTTCACAGGTGTGAAATCAGGATGTATCTCACAACCACCGTGCCAGCTAGCACCACCACAGTTTCATCAATAAACTTGGCCACTGCCATTCACGACATTGTCACTTCAGCCGAATTATATGTGTTGTCAGAGCTGCAGATGCTGGGCTCATTACTGCAAATATCTTCAGAAATATTTCGCTACGATTTGGCAGCAAGCAGAAAAGCCACTGTGTTTGCAGATAAAGCATGAGAATGGAGCAGCGGTATGTATATTTTCTATTAATGAAGCAAATATTTGTTGTTGAAGGAATGATTGCAATCTCACATTTCTTTCAAAGCAATAACCAACTGCTTTAGAAACACGCGGTGTTGGAAGAAATTGTCTACGTTTGCCGCTGAGAAAAATTCACAAGAATGACTTGTCACCCACCAACACAATGCGACTGAAGGCAGGAAAAACTGCCAAATCCCTCAGAACAAATGACAGGCATTTCAAAGAACCAAGAAGCTAGTATGCCCAACCCATGCATTGAGCAAAAACATTGTTAAGACTGTGTCACACTTTAATTAGCAATATTTATATTTTTGTTTTCATTTTTTGTCACACCTAAACTAATGGTCTGACTCACAATGGATAGAATCTTATTAGATAAGATACAATAATAATCATCAAACTGGGCTGAACAGAATTACCCCCAACCAAGAAGAAAACCAGAGGCAACTTGTATTTCAGCCACCTATTTATTCACAAAGGGTACCACTAGGGGAAAGCAAGGTGTCTCACAGAGCTCTGCAGAACTTCAAAGTCAAGGGCTTTGTGACTATTCAAGTTTAATACACGAAACACACCATCTGCAGTACAAGCTCAGTACAGAAAGCAGATGCTCAGAAATTTCCACTTTGTCATGGTTGTCTTGTTGGATTTAATCAACATGTGGCGTGAAGATGATGGGAAGTCACGGTACCCTGTTTATCTCTTCCCTCCAGACCGAGTGCCCGCTGCTTCAGGGTCCCTGCCTTCACTCCCCTTTTCCCTTCCCACTCCCTTCCTTTCTCCATCACTCTCTTCCCTTTACGTCCCCACACAGCAGCCTGAAAGTTCAGGTGAGACGGGGGTAATAACCAGGGGGTAAGTTCAGTAGGTTGGCATGTATGTACAGGTACACACATCATGTGCACATATGTGTTTGGAACCAATGTTTTTTTCTCTCAGTCCCAGTAAGGTCTTCAAAAGTAGCAATGTAAAACCACGAGTTCTCAGTATACCAAAAAAAAATCTATCCATCAAGAAAAATAGTTATATGCCAAGTACCTCCATCTTCACCTATCAAGAATATACTTGGATGTGTGTGAAGACTGGGAATCCCAAAACTGCATTCTCTAAGATAAAGAACAACCTAGTCCAGTGTTATATATTTCAATAAACAACTGAATTGAAATGATACTTCTGCATACATCAGTTCTCACACAGGGTTTGTGCATGGACTGTGTGCTCTGCCTACACTATTATACCAACATC
>VMDR010019913.1:0-17951 GCA_007922815.1 Macrotus californicus | reverse complement strand
ACTCTCTCCCTGCACGTTTCGGCGAAAGCCTGGCCCTTCCACACCTTATTGTTGGACTTCTAACCTCCAGAACTGTGACCAATCAGTGTATTGTCTTAAGCCACCTAGTTAGTATTTCTTTGTTATAGTAGCCCTAGGAAACAAATACAACCTCAGCTCTCTCACTTCCTAGCTCTGTGATCTGGGACATTCCCATATTTCTCTATGCCACAGTCTCTTCTAATGTGAAATGGAGATCGTAGTAAAAATACTGGATAGGACTGTGGCGAAGATGAAAGAAGTAAGTATAAGTAAAGCAGTTAGAAAAGCATTAGGTACTTAGTCAGGTTTATATACACTTATGTTGCACTCATTATGAATATGTGAAGGACCAACACTAGCACCTGGTCCACAGATGGCATTCAATAACAACTATTTTCATTCTACAGTCATAATTTACTAATCATTATTAATTTTAAAATGTGGTAGCCTTTATAAAATAATATACAGTGTTTTACTATTCAGATCATTTTTGGGTCTCAGATAAGTCTTTCGATAGACTTTTTTTTTTGAATTCGCATCCTGAGCGAATGAAGACTACCTTCAAGCCCACACTTCACAGCCCAATTCTTCAGTGCAGGCACGTGGAATCTAAGCTTGGCTACCAAAGAAAGCTTTAATTGCATAGATTACTTCTTAGCCCAACCCCTATCTCCAAATTACATTCGTTTGAGAATTTAAATCCATAGAAACTTGGAAGTTTGTTTTTTGGGGTCCTGATCCTTCAATGCAGATATTTGAAAATTGATGGAATTCTTAATTTGTGTGAATGCTGACCTGATTTTGACCACACATTAATGTTTCTGAAAAGCTCTATGATTAAAAATTAAGCTCTTAAAAACTAAGTACCTTTTACATGTTTCAGAAAGTAATTTCATGTTACATATCATATCAACTACTATTACATAGTTGTACTTACATGTACCTATTGCTTCTTGCCCCTAAAATTTATTTAACATACATTCATTCAGACAGCATCATTGAATTGTTTCATTCAGATCACTGTTGGGAAAAAAGAAAGTAGAGAAATATAAGAAACTAATAATACAAGGAAGAACAAAGCACATAATAAGAGCAAATATATGAGCTATCAATTCCTCTCGGGGCAATCAGTAAAAGCTTTATGGTGGATGTAGCACTTGATGGAACTCTTGGATAAGGATTTTAAAAATGTAATTTTTCCTTTTAACTTTTATGTTTTCATAATAATTTCAATGGCTTACAAGAACTGCAATAAAAAAAACGGAATCATTGATAATCCAGAGTATATGAAAATTTGTCCAAGGTAAATCTAAAACATTTGTCAGAATTCTATCGAGAGCGTTGGACTTCAGAACCGAAAAGCGAAATCTGTTCCTTAAGTGACAGAGGCCCTCAGAATAAAGGGCGGTGGGGTGCAGGGGTAAAGGAGAGGGATCTGGGCCGGCGAAACCGAGGTGGCCACGGAAGAGCCTTCTGGCGCATCTTCACGTACCACCTTCAACACTGTGAGAGTCAAAGGAATGGGGGAAGTTTGTCATTCTTTTAGCTCGAGTGGTGTTTGAAGACCATGGAAAACCACCATTTTAATACAGTCTTCCTTTTGGAGTTTGGCAAAACAAACCCGTAAGAGATACTGGATTTGCTTTCTCTGGCAGAGAGGAGCAGTCTAAGCTTCTTCCATCTGAAGCTCTTTACCATCTTTGGAGGGAGAGCGGCTGAGATCATGACCCACTTGTGCATTCTCCACGGGACCCACAAGGAAGCTGGAACCATCCAGAAAACATTGATGTTCAGGAAGCTCCAAGAACTATTACCAAAAAAAAAAAAAGAGAGGGAGAGAAATAAAGTATATAAATTTATACATTCAGATGTATCGATATATTGATAAAAAGCCTGTAGACTGCAACATGAGTCATCTAAAAATGCCCAATGTAAAGTACAATGAAGCCCCAGAGAGCTGCTAACCAATATCATTAGTCACTTAAATTATGAATTCACAGCTAACCACAATACTCTTAGAGAAACAGACCATGCTTTCACAGTGCCTAAATTGTCTTAATGAGATAATTATATAGATAATTAAACAAAACCCAGCTAAAGAGTCCTATAATCTGAAAATCCTCTTTTGTCTACCTAGATTCATTGCGATATATTGTTTGTTATTGTTGCTCAATTTTCCATGTCCAGTCAGGGTCTGGTGGGAGACCTTGGAGAAACAAGGTCCTAGGTGCGTATTTCAGAGGACTCTCAGCAAGCCTGGGAGACTGCATGGTCTGATGAAGAGGACAGGAGAACGCAGGCCCTGGCATCAAACGCAGGCTTTTATTTCCCGACTCTGGAACCCTGGACAATCGACGTGACGTCTCCGAGCCTCAATTTTCTCGCCTATAAAATGGAGTAAACGACACCTAATTCCTAGGGTGAGGGGCAGTGCCCAGCGCTTAATCAATGAGAGTCGTCATTATGCCTGCATGCTCAAGTAGCTTTTCAGAGTCTCGATTTAAGTACTTCACACTTCGAGTTAGAATTAATGTCATTTTTTTGTCTGAAAAGACTTCAATGGGAAACAAAAGAACACGTTTCAGCTACTTTTCTAACAACCCCTAAAAGCCTTGGAAACATCTCTCAATTTTAGGCTTGAGAAACTGGCATGAAGAAAGGCCTTTTTTTTTAATAATAGAAATTACATGAAAAGCAATCCTCTCCGTGCAGCCTCACGGGCTTTCGCAGACACTAATGATCCTGGGAATGAACACAAGCTAGCACCTGGACTTTCTGCGCTGGGATCCAGCCACCCTCCACCATGGGCCACAAAGGCTGGGAAGAAATGCATCCGGTCACAGAAATACACACGTGAGTGCCTCTCAGACACGGTATTTCCTTCGGATGGGACATTGAAAATCAGAGTTCAGCATTCTACTCACTGGAGATATTGAGATGCTTCTATGGGTGACAATTTTTAAATAAACTTCTCTACAGATTTTTAACAAGGAATCCAGGCAGAGCTCTAAAGGACTGGTTGGAATCAAGTTCCCTGAAAAAGAGGCAGTAAGGACTGGGTTACTGCTTGTCCCCTTGTCCAATATATCACTACATAAATGTTCTTCATATTTGGGGGGCTTAGACCCTTCTAAAATGTCCTCTTCCCAGGCTTTTGCTGGGGACGTTTGGGTGTACATGACTGTGCACTCTTCTGTAGTGCCTTTTGACTTAAAAGTACAGTGGGACAGAGACCAGCAGAGCAGGCTAGAATAATGGCCACCCCACTTGGGGACCATTGTAAATATTGACTCATGACATGTTCTCACCAACCTTGCAAAAAGTATAATTGCCTTTAAAATTCCACATATAACCCCCCTCCAAAAAAACTGCACATATCTAAGGCACTGTACTAAGTTATAGGGTTATTATGGTGAGCAAAAAACTGATGAGCAGATTCAACTCATGCACAGAAAGAGCGGTGAGGCATGCCTGTCTTCACAAGACTAGGTCATGCTCTTCAGTGTGATCGCTATAATGTTTGGGTTTATTGATGAACTTCTCTCCCATTATGATGAGTCATGGAAAATGGGAAAAGGACAACCCTAGGAAGGCTCACCAAATTATTCAGAGTACTCATATTTCAGTGGGAAAATATTTTTAATGAGGGACAATTTCTAATCAGCATGGATTCTGATCTGCATGATTAGAAAACTAGATTTGGGTAAGGATAGTACAATGTTCCATTCTACTATTAAAAAAAAAACCCTTTGGGTCCAAAATTAACATATATCAAAAGACTTCTTTAATGATTTTTTATATTCTTACTTCTAAAACCTCACAGTAAACACAACAAATAGAAAACAGAATTAGTGATTCCACTGGCTTCCTTCCCGGGCTAAGTACTCACACAAATGAGATTTTTATATTTCTAAACATCTGCATTTCATTCACATCTTCTCCAAAGTAGAGAATTTGAGACAGGATAAAGGAGTAGCTCTTCATCTACAGAACAAGGGTGCTCTGGCTTGAATGGGACAAATGTCTTAGAAAGCCCATCCACGAAGAGAAAATTTGCAAACCGCACCTCACGCTCGTATGTAGTTCTGTGTTTCCTCCTACTCAGCAGATTGTCCTGGGTAACTGTTTAAATTCTTTAGATTTGGTAATAAACAGTTGCCATTTTGACCATTTCCTTTTGTAAAGCCACAAACTACAGAATGAATGAATAGCTCCTTTCCTTTGATGGCCTGGCCCAAGGGCTGTTTTAGCACCCCATAAATCCTGTAATTGCATAGGATCATTTGGCAGCGTGTGGATTTTTCTGCTAAATCACAGTGAGAAGAAGATCAGGAGGAAACCTGAAAACTAAAGCATTAGAATGGCATTAGAAGATTTATAGTGCGAGGGAATGGCACTGGCAAAGCCCCAGCGAGGCCTTTATCCCTGGTAAGGGGAAGGCATGGCTAAGCATCAAGCATCTTCCGTGTTGGCTGGGAGGGAAGTGGAGAGTTCCATCCAGTTCTTTTTCCCTCCTGCACATGGCTGGTGTCAGTGAGGGTGTGATGAGATTCCAAAGCAGGCTTAGCTGTCAGGGATATGGACTGAGTGAGTTTTTGTTCTTTTATGTAGATAGTCTGTAAATGGCCCTATTACATGGTGGTGGGAAAGGAGGCATGGGAAATAGCACGTAGCCATTTGTGCACGCCTTGTTTTTTGTTTGGTGTATGTGTGTGTTTTCCCCTGAGGGTCTCTATCAAATCAATGTGTGTAAAAGCATTGTAGAGTCCTGCCAATATTTTATAAACGACATTTTCATGTGTCAACAAGAAGTCAGTGTGGGGTAAGCTAAACCATTCCGGCTCTTGGGGGGGATGTTGATAGTGGGTTTGAAATCCAAAATGTACCCTGTTTAATAAAATCTGTTCTATTGCCTGGATAAGAAACTTCAGTTGCTGTGTTTATAAATGCTTCGAGAACAGGGAAGTATGAAAAGACATATAAAGCATTTCCCCTAATGGTATCAAATTTAAATGTTTTCTAGCAAGTCGAAACCAGCATAAAGCTTCAGTAATTAACAGATTAAGATCTATCAACAGACTCTTTACATCAGAAATGGAAAGGAAAATTACAGGTCTTTTAAGAAGTTAAGGCTTCTCATAAAGCAATGGCAGGGAATAACTGCATATCTTAACGGAAATTTTTTTGGCAAAATAAGCAGTGCTAAATTATATGGAATGTGTGATTCTTTTGAACTTTCTGAGACTGACTGGGGATTCTATAAAACAGAAGTTTCAGGTTTTTGAAAATGATTGCTAATACTTACAGGCACACGTTGGCCATAACTGATGATGCGTGTCACCTGCATTGTTGCTTCTTCCGGGGCGGAGACCAGGTCCCCCCTCCTCCCTCTGTCCGCACTCTCTCCCCAGGTGATCTCAAACACTCCTGGACCTTCACAAGCCACATTGGTGCTAGAGAATCCCAAACGCAATACCCTACCTCTGAGCTCCGACTTGAGCTCTGGACTGGTGTATTTAGTTACCAGCCTGACACCTCTGATGTCTAATTTATCAGGCAACTCAAAGTTAACTTGTCCAAAACAGAACATTTTGTTAGGTAGCTGCTAGGAATGAACAGCCAGAGGGGAAATGGAGGCAGGACCGTCTCCATCACAATCTAACAAAGGATATGGGAGGCTAGGTGCAAAAGAAGGACATGTCTCACAAATTGACGCAGCAGTCCTGAGTTTTGTTTGACAAGATTGCCAGTGTCCCAGACATTACAGGCAAAATAGTGCAGGAGAAGGAGAGAGTCCTTGAGACAGTGCTGAGAAAAGGGGCTTCTGCAACCATCTCACTAAGATTGCCAGGCGTCCTGAAAGTCACAAGCAGGAATCGTACAGGAAGGTAGGGATAGTCTTTGAGATGTTATGCTGGGAAAGGAAGCTCCTGGAACAATTTCACTAAGACAAAGAGCCTCTACTAACTGAGAAAAAAAGCCTTTGTAGCTGTACATTATTCCCAAGGGGAAGAAGGAGGGAAACCTAGAAGCCAGCTGAGGTATATAACCCCTGAACCCAATAATCAGCATGCTTAGATTAGCCAAGTACCCACTTGTAGCCTCAGCTTAAGTGTGTAGACCAAACTGAGTAACAAACTTACTAACAATGTTATGTGCGCCTGCTTGCAGCTCTGTGCCGGTGTGTTTCATCAATACACTTGCTATCTCATTCCCACTGCACATGTTTGTCTCTCACTTGAACTCATGTCTTTGGGCAAGACAGGAACTGAGGCAGGGGAGAGAGCTCCTTGGCTCAGGTCTCTCTCTCCCGTCTGTAGCAATTTGATTTTCAACTTCCCTACACACATGTGCACGTGTGCACACACAGCAAAACAAAAGCAAGAGTCTGCATCTAGGTTTTACTCAGCTCATTAAAGAGCATCGCCTTCTTCCCAGTTGCCCAGGCCAAAACCTAGGAATTTCTATTAATTATCTTCTTTACGGCTCACATAGACTCCTTCGGCGAGATCTGTTGACCTTCCCTCTACAACATATACCAAATACTTCCATTTCTCTTGCTTTCCACAGCTACTACCCTGTCCTAAAGCTCCCTTATCTCTCTTTGCCTCTTTAGAGGTTCTCCTGCTTCTATTCTTGTACACAGTACAAGGAAAGAATTCAGACAGTTTTCTATGCAAAAAAAGGAATCAACTGAAGGTGCCTGAACAAGGGGATAGAAATTTAACAGTCAGTAAAGTCAATTAGCAGACGGACAGGATCCCACTGAGAGAGAGGACTATTAAAAAGATACAAGAAGATGGGTGATTGGTAATTCAATCATTGCTAACAAAGCAGAACCGTTTCACTAAAATAAGTGGAGTCAACCAAACTAAGTCACAGACATAGAGCCATCCCCCTACCCTGATCCAGTCTGTCCTGTGGCTATTGATTGATTGGCAGAAACCAGAAATTCCATTTGAATACTGCCCATCTCTGCCTTTCTTTATTGACGTAGTCAGTTAAATTGTCAGTTAACAAATACTTATTGAACAAGTCTATACCCAGGCACCATAGTCTACCTGAGTAGTACAGAGATGAATGGCAGAGGAGCCTTTAGAAACTTACATCCTAGAGAACAGAAGTGCAAACAACTCATTTCAATTTCATGTGACGAGTGTCATGGTAGTGGTGAGGACAAGAATTGGTTGTGGAAGCATCCAGAAAGGCTTCACTGAGGGAGTGACATTTGACTTGGAACATGAATGTTGCAAGTAGCTTTCTAGATGGCCCAGGGGAAAAGTGTAAGCAGAGGGAAGAACATGCGAGAAGGTAAAATCAATGTTTTGTGGGATTGGTGAGTCAAGACTTAGTGGCCAAAAGAGAAGAGATTTTTTAAATTTCAAAACAAATGACTAAGTTTATCTTATTTTATTCTATTTCTTATTTATTTATTTATTTTTACTGGCAAGGTATTTTTGCTTTGGGTTTCAGGGAAAAATCAGTCTCTCTTTTGTGCTCTAAAGCCTTTTATGTTTCCAGCTCCAGAGCATTACAATTTTTTAAAAAGATTTTGCCCATTTATTTTTAGAGGGAGGAGAAGAGAAGGAGAAAGAAAGGGAAACATCAGTGTGTGGTTGCCTCTCACACGCCCCCTACTGGAGACCTGGGCCACAACCCAGGCATGTGCCCTGACTGGGAATCAAACCGATGACCCTTTGGTTCACAGGCCAGCATTCAATCCACTGAGCCACACCAGCCAGGGTAGGAGCACTACAATTTAAGCCCCCTAACCAATCACACCTGCATATTGATTGTACCTGCCATGTTCCAAGGCACAGAGCCAGGGGATACGAAGATGCATGATACAGCCACTGCCTTAAATTAAGTCATAACTTAAAAAAGCCATCCAGAACAGCAAGACAAATTAGAAAGAAATCCCCTTTTTCTATCAGAAGTGTGGCGGGAACAGATTAATTTGTGAGTTAAAAGTGTATAGCATGGTAAATTAGCAAGAAAAAATTAATAGATGTTAATGTCTTTGCCCCAGGAAAGAGAGAGAAGCTTTATGCTTTTACAGCAGGTAAGGGAACAGGATGCCAATTTCATAGCTCCAGCCTCTGCTTGTGCTGTGCGTTGCCAAAGAAGATCCCACCTACTCAGGCTGGAAGGGCTGCCTGGAGCACTGCAGGGTCACAGGGCCCTGGAGACCACAAAACACCTTTTCTTCAAGCTTTGCAGAGAAGCAGGCCCTCAAAAGTTCCTGTAGCCTTGGAATATGAACTAATCAGAGGTGATCATCATGAACTAACATGAGACTAAATGTTTACTGGGCTCTTAACCATTTACTCTCCTAACAACCCTGTGGGGTAAGTACTAAAATTATATCCTCTTTTTTTTTAAAGATTTTGTTTATTTATTTTTAGAGAGAGGGGAAGGGAGGGAGAAAGAGGGAGAGAAACATCAATGTGTGGGTTGCCTCTCACTTGGCCCCCACTGGGGACCTGGCCTGCAACCCAGGCATGTGCCCTGACTGGGAATTGAACGAGAGACCCTCTGGTTCGCAGCCCGTGCTCAACCCACTGAGCTACACCAGCCAGAGCCTAATATTATATCCTCTTAACAAACATGAGGAAGCAGACTCAGAGAAGGTCATTGACTTGCCCGCCGTTACCCCACTGTGTTAGTTTTCTGTGGCCGTTGTAACAAACTACCACAACCTTAGAAGCTTAAAACAGCAGAGATTATTCTCTCACAGTTCTGGAGGCCAGAAGTATGAACTTAAGGTGTCTGGAGGCTTGTGCTCCATTCAAAGTCATTATCGAAGAATCTTGCCTTGCTTCTTCCAGCCTCTAGCGGCCCCAGGGGCTCCAGGGCTTATGGCTGCATCGCTCCACTGTCTGCCTCCACCTTCATTCACATGCTTTTCCTCTCTCTGTGTCTCCTCTTCTTCGAAGGATTCTTGTCATTGGAGTCAGGGCCGAGATGATCTCATCTTGAGACCCATAACTACATAATATGTTCAAAGACCTTTTTTCTAAATAATGTCACACTCACAGTGTAGGCGTACTAGAACACAGGCATATCTTTTGGGGAGCCACCATTCAACCTACTCAACCTGCTGTCAAGATTGACTCTAGCCTATGGGGAAGAGGGTTTCAGTCATGTCTGATGTTTCATTACTGGACAGCCCAAGAGAACGGGGGCTTGTAACAAATTAACTTCCGTTGTAAGTAAAGGTCAGATGACATGTCTTTTACACAGTATTGTGAAGTGAGAGTCACACCCACAGCTACAGAGGTCTACCACATAAAGCTGGGTCATCTTTACCCCTTTCCAAGGAAACCCAGTACATGTTTAAAGATCAAAATTCACACGTTTCCCAGGCGGCCCAAGCAGCTAAATGATTTTGCCAATCTCAATAAAGGAGCTTCTCTAAGGTGACGAAGAAACAGAGCCTTTCCAGTTGGGAAGAATTCTCAATATCCTGAGGAACATGGGAGCTCAAATTATTTAACTGCAAGGCCTCTAGCTTGGGAGTTGAGGCCCCTAGTTTTCCAGGCACTTAGCTGCATGATCCTGAATAAATTTCTTTGCCCTAAGGCCTCCGTTTCCACAGCTACAAGGTAAGATGGTTAGAACAAATAACTCTAAGAGTTTATGCTTTGCTTAAATTGTTTTACTCACAAAGGTTTTTATGATTTTTCTAATTTTCACTAAGCAAAAAGATCTGGAAGAAAAACTGTCATATTTGAAAACTCATTTGTCCGTTGACTTATATCATATTCCACTTCATTTTTAGATATAAATTTTAAAAAGAAGTTTTCTTTAGAAATGCTCTGCAAACTTGAAACTGATATTAGTCACATCGGTTTTACTCTGCATTGAAATTTCACCAAAGAATTCCATTGTAAATTAATCATTTTAATATCTTCTGAGAAACTGCAACCTTAATCTATGACTGAAAATCACAGAATAGTTGTAATGGTACAATTCACACCAACACATTGTTTTGGGGGATAGAAACCCCCACTTCCAGAAAGTCATTGGTGATTTCAGTTGAAGTTGCTAAAGTATTTGCATAAGAAATTGCAGAGGATTCTGGAACTATCTTAATACATTCAAGTCCTTCATTTTTGCCAAAGTCACTTATAAATATCTCCTGAGGAGAGAATGCACCTTGAATGAATCAGGGTGTCTGAGTGTCAGCTTCTCGTGTTTGAGCCTATAAACAGGGACTTCATGGAGGCCTGCTCACTAGCTTTAGGGAACGGCTCCTGTCCCTCCCCAGCACCCCTGGAAAGAAATGTCGACTGAAATGGCCGTGCCTTACTTTACAGCCACCACCTCACTGCAGGCACGGATAGCACGGGCATCCAGCAAAAGTGGTCCTTAAACAGAAAATACAAGACACTTCTACTCTGCATGTAACAACCTGAGACTCTAACTGCCCTTCCCCATTTTCTCTGGATGCATTTAGAACTTCCAGACTCAGCCTGAGAGAAATGAGAGGGAAGAGAGAAGTGAGAACAGGGGATATTTTCAATCCTAGGAACCACTTCTGAGCAAATGCCTTCTTTAATGGTAACTGGGGCTTCACAAGCTCAGCCTGCAAACACTCAGGGTTCCCAGCAAGAAACAAAATTAACCAAGAAAAAAAGAATTTCCTATTTACCAGAAACCAATGTCCCTACTTATCTCACAGCTAGCATTTCTAATTTCACCATCATCTTTTTTTTTTTAATCTATTTTGTGCCCAATGTCTCTCCTGTAACCTCCTGGAAACCCATCACCATCCCCCACTCTCAACTCCACCCTCCAGAGGAAAGAGGTGGAGTCAGAACTGTCAGTCATTTCTTAACCAGCTTTGCTATCCAGATATATCATTCCTACATACGCCTGGAAGGAGAAAACAAACAAACATTGTCATAATCTATGGGTGGGATCCATAGAGAAACCTCTGCAGACTGGTTTTTTTGCCTTTACAGAATATACATCCCCTGGGGTGAGATGTGTGTTTTTATATAAAGCACCATCACAAGAATAGGGAGTTAGGAATTTTGCCGTCACTCATTTCTTGGTATAGCTGTACTTCGAAATGTAGTTCTCTGCCTTTGAGACTTAGAAATCTGCCTTCGAGAGAGATAGCACAGCTCCAAACCAAGTGGATATGTAGAGGTGTGCGTGCTGCAGAAAGTAGAGGTGGAAGCAGAGGCAGGGTGGGCTGCATGGTTAGAGAAG
The DNA here is from genome assembly GCA_007922815.1 of Macrotus californicus. NCBI lineage: Eukaryota > Metazoa > Chordata > Mammalia > Chiroptera > Phyllostomidae > Macrotus > Macrotus californicus. Next base: position 6,710 of record VMDR010019913.1, on the reverse strand, counting down.
GCTTCGTGCAGAAAGTTGGCCGGAGTCCACCTGGAAGAGTACGTGAGACTCAGAGCTGGTCTGTAGGAGTCTCCGTCTACCCAGGACACTGGGCAGGAAGGGGATTTAGTAGGAATAACCTGGGCTGTCACCCAGTCCCAAATTTAATCTACCCTCTGCCACTGTCTGTGTGACTTCTACTGAATTATCATAAAATTGGAGCCTCTGTATCTTCATCTATCAAGTGGAGATGACAGTATCAATATCATCATTGAAAACTCAGCAATTCTTCACTCCTGGTGTTTGCAGTCTGGGTCTGCCTGCGGCTCCTGACATTGTACACAATAGCTTCTTTTGGAATGTTCTTTCCCTCTAGCTGTTGAGATACCAGTTTGATTTTTCTTGGCTCTGAGATGGTGTCTTCTCGTTCCCGTAAAGATTGGGCTTCCTTGACTCACGGACACAGTCAACAATGTGGTGATTGAGGGGGGAGAGTGAGTGGAGGTAGAAGAGAATAAAGGGGGGATAAATGGTAATGGAAAAAATACAATAAAAAATTCAAAAAATTATGGGCCCTCAAAATATTGTCTTTAACTCTTATTCCCAAGAATCTTATCCTTACCCATGGATTTAAATAACTTCTCTACAATTATGGTTCCCAGATTCCTAGCATTGACTTAGCCCTCTCTCCTCTATTCCATGTTTATATATACTTCTTACTGGACGTTTCCCAACGTCTTCTACTCAACATGTTCAAAACTGAGCTCATGTTTCCTCCAAATCTGTTTCTTTTCATGTATTTCCTAGCTCCACGAGTGGCACCATTATTTATCCAAGTGATCATTTGTGATCAGAGACCCCCAAACCACCCTCAGCTTCAAGCATTTGTAAGAAGAACTCATAGAACTCAAAAAAGCTGTTATACTCATTGTTACAGTTTATGTAGTGAAAGAATACAGGTTAAAATCAGCTAAGATAAAAGACACTCAGAGCAAAGACCAGGAGAGACCAGGCACAAGTTTCCAGGAGTCTCCTTCCGGCAAAACCTTATAGACAGAGCGTACTTGTCTTAGTGATGCAACGTGACAACACACACAGAGTGTCACCCTGCAGGGAATGGTGTGTATGTATATATCCCTTCTCTGCTCTCCTCTGTCATTACGATTATTCTCAAAAATAGGAGTGCCAAAGTGCAAGCAAAAACATTCTATATTTCACTTTTTAAAAAACATTTATTGACTTGAGAGAGAGAGGAAGGAGGAGGGAGAGAGAGAGAGAGACAGACAAAAACAAACAAACAAACAAAAAAGCATCTATTTGCTATTCCAGCCATCCATTCATTCAATGGTTGATTCTTGTATGTGGCGTGACTGGGGATAGAACCCACAACCTTAGCATATCTATGGGACATGCTCCAACCAACTGAGCTACCTGGTCAGGGCCTATATTTCCCATTTCTAAGATACAGGCTATTTGCCTCTCACTTATTCTGTATGGTTTATTTTTAAATAATCATTGAGATCACGCTTTTAAATTCTATAATGAGCCTGGAATAGCTGATACAAGATAGAATATGAAATAAAGCTTCAGTTAATGAGATCACATAAATAAGCAATCGAATCCAGATAAAGCCATATCTAAAAAATGGGTTTAAAGAGCTTTTGGATTCCTGCTACTGTTTGCATTAGTTTTACTAGTTATGGGTCTAAAGTTGTTACAATGTATTGTAGCAATGTTAGTCATTTAAAAAATAATAATAAACCTTTATCACCGAGAGCCTAGAAATGCACAGATCTCTTCAGTCGAGGCATGAATTTTCATTTGCATTATGGCCTCTTAAAAACACGAAAAGGTTCTATTTTAGCTTTATTGGCTGTCTGGCAGAGCAGCAGTATAAAAAATGGGACAAAGAAAAAATGTTTTTTTTTTACCTTTTTGCATATAGATTAGTATTAATTACCATGTAATGAGCTGAAAATTCCTGCCAAGAAGCTGAGGTTTGTGGTTTCTTTAATGAGTATTTTCTTCCCACTGGGTGAAGTAAAAATTTTAAAGTGTTAGGGATTTGCACTTGGAAAACATCTCTAAGCTATTTATACAAGCGAGTCAATAGGAAAAGCACATTTTCCTTTTACAGCCTTTGCAGTGAATCCATGGGCCTGGCCTGTCTGGCAGTGTGGGGCTCCTCACGGTAGCTCTGAGCTGTGGCAGGTCGGACAGAGTGTGATGCAGTAGAGGCGTGAACACCCTCCAGCCTCGGGCTGGCTGTGACCTAATCTGTGCTGAGTCCTCACTTCCTTCCCATTGACTCTCCAAACTGGGAGAAACCACAAAACTGTGCTTTCCTGCTCTCCCCTGAAAAGCGGAGTCAGCCTCAAACAGGTAGCCCGACCACTGAGGAATACTGGTAACAAGATATCCCCAATGATGTAGTTTTTGATCTTGTCCCAATTCAAATGTTTGGGAACATTTTCCCACCACTGCCATCTGTAAGGATATTTTTGAGGAGGAGTCTACACATGAAGAGACATAAACAAAGCTGAACCACTCTGGAGGTTGTGAAAATGCACCTCCTCCAGTTCTTCTAAGGGCCATGGGGACTGATAAGCACCCAGTTTCTGGGATCTGAATCCCCCACTGCACAAGCTGCTCCCAGCCAGATACTAGGATACACAGCAGATCCATGCCTGTGAGGGACACCTGGGAAGACCACACCTGAGAGATGCAGGGATCCTCACATGGGCAGCTTTGGCCTGGCCGAAACCTTCCTAGTAGAACTGAGACTCTGCCTCCTCCTACCTCCCCTCTCTCTTCCTTCCCTCTCTCGTTGCAGGGTTTTTCTCCCTACATCTGGCTCTTTTCTCTTTTCCCCAACCCCCACAGACCTTGACCTCTATCACAATATATCTCTTACATCTCCAATGCTGTCTTGATGTCTAGGTCTGTGGGGATTCGGATTCATGCAGTTTTTGTTATCCGTTGCAATTTCATTACCTTAAATATATTAGAAAACCCAAAATAGCACTCTGTCAATGATCTTCAAATCCCATTTCTCTCAAGCCCAGGGGCAGAAAGCCCAGTACTGGTGTAACCTAGGAATCATCTATCTTTTTGCCCTACCATCTTGCTGCTGGTTTTCATCCTCAAGGTTGCCTCATGGTACAAAATGGCTGCTAGGGTGCCAACCATCCCACCTGCTCCAGGGGAAAAGTAATGGCAGAAGGACCAAAATAGTATTCCTCCTAACGACCTAGTTCCCTTTAAGTGTCTTCTTTGAGGTCCCACCCAGCTGCCTTTTTTCTCTCATTGTCTAGAACATAATCGTATAATCACTGGGCATACCTATATGCAAGGGGGTCTACAAAAGCTAAAATGCTACTAACACTGACATTCAAAATAACATTGGATGTTCTGTTACCAAAGAAAAGTGAAAAAAATAGGTAGTTGTGACAACTCTGAGTCTCTTTCACCCTGCTTTCCATCTCCTTTTCACGTAGACACTGAGAACCCAGGTGATGCCTGGGCTCCTAACAGGAGTCTGGACACGAGCCTCCGCCACCTCACCCACCGTGGCCCCTTCTTCCTCAGGAGCCTAGACTCAGGGTTTTGGGGCATAAGTGAGTCTTTAATCATCCTGACTAGATGCAAATATATATTCTATATGACTTCAAAATTATAGTATTGCAATTAAAATCAAATGAACTTCAATGTCGAGAAGAAGTAAACCAAATCCCAGCTCTTCTGTTCACTAACAGTTCAAAGTAATGACCAAGCAATGAAGCCTTTCTGCCACATAATAAGTGCTTGATCACTGCTAGTTAACTACTGATTTGACTTTTAGACACAAGGCAAGGATCTTAAAAACAGGGTCCAGTGAGTGGAAGAGAGGAAGAGACGCCAATGGGGAGCCCACAGCAAAGTCCTTCCGAAAGTCTCCAGTCAGCAGCTTAAAATTCATAGCAAAAGTGGCTGAGATCATAGACAGATGCTTGAAGAAATAGGTATCGGACAGTAAGCTTGGGTAAATGTCATGATTAAGTTTACAGCTAAATAGCTCTTTGCATCTCCTTACACTGGAAACCAAGGAACAAATGCGCATTCTGTTACATTCCTTAGCCTCTGAATTCCTCGTAAGTTGCCCTGCTTCTTCTCATAGGCTAGCAATGGCTTCCTGCTCCACTGTGAGAGCAAATGCCCAACTCCAAACCGGGAAAACACTCATTTCACATCCAATTTTTAAACAAAAAGCATAACTTTACCCAAGATTATTTTTATAAACAAAAATATGCACAGAAAAACACTTTGAACAAAATTAATTTAAACCCCACAATGTATTAAACACCTTTAATCAACTGAGTTGAATTCATTATAAGTGGAAAAGAGACAGTACCTGGCTTTGATAGGCAACATGTGTCAGCATAATTCAACAACAGTATTTTTATAAAGCCCAAGAATGAATCGCTAATCTATTTGCTTTGGAGGGAATGGATGAGTACTTGAGTATGCTAGAGGAGTTGACAGGGCTCTGGTCTAAGCACACTTATCATATAAAGAACAAGATGGGAATAATTCTGCACGGGGAGATGTGCTTTGCGTTGTGCAGTCACATAAATTCCTTTTCTGCTTTTTGTATCAGTTCCTTAATGACCATGCTGGATTCTTGGCAGCCCAAGCTATTTTGCCTTTTTCATATTATCTAGAAAAATATTGTACGTTGAACTTTTGCATTTTTTATGTACTGTACTAGTGTAATTTAACACAGTTAATCTGACCAGTTCTATTTTTCCTATGACGTTCCCTCTTTTATTATCTTTCTTTTTCCTAATTGAGAATCTTTTCAAATTTAAAATCCATCTTTCTAAGAATTAAATAATTGTGCTATTTTAGTAACACACATACATGCACGTACACAACTTCCTTAGGTATTTTTATTCAGAAACATTTCATTTTCCTGTTTGGATCAATCAGTGCCCAGTAACATAAAATCTACCTTGTTAACTATGAAAGAGAAGAAAGAGATTAAGAACATCCTATCAATTTAGACTACTTAGAGACTTATTCCACAACGTGGTACCTGACACATAACTTTATACCTTTATTTTGTTATAGGATGAGTATCAAATTGATAAAATTTATAGTCCTCTTTCAAGGGAAAAATCATGATCTCTCTAAAATTATTCTTTGGTCTAGAGAATTATAGAAAATGACAGCTCCCAAGAGAAGAACAATCTAATAAAAGCAGTGCTGCCCTTAGGGCTGGACAGGAGAGGCAGGAGTGCTCTGCAGAACTCTACACAGCACAAGCCAGGCACCAGTAAGTGTATCAAGTGACACATGCATACCTCTATCATACTGATAGGGGAACTCAAGAGTTAAAGATACTGGCCTTAGTCATGGTTGACTAATGCATGTGGAAAGCTATTATTCCAGGAACTGGAATGGACTCCAATACAGCCTTTATGGCCTTGGAGGTCTGTAAGCACGAGATAGTATCTGACATTGTGCTCCAGGGAGGGAACTTCAGGCCAAGCAGATAAAGAATTGTTGACCAGCAGATAGAGAAATACTAGGAAAATCTCACAGGGCTGAAGCTCTTATCTGATTAACCTTTTTCCAAACCTCTTACCTACTCTTCTCCTTATAAAAAGGTCAGCATGAGATGAGAAGACGGTTTTTAAGGTACATACCCTGCCATCTTCTCAGATCGCCAGCATGTGAATAAAGTGCCCGTAAACATTCTATTCTTGTATCTACTTACTGGTTCTGGTAGTGACAGGCAGTGCAAACGCTGGCTTTTCGGGTTTCATAACCAGTGCTGATTGATGGTTAACAACTTGCTCAAGGGGGTAGGGAACCTTGTTTATAGCCTGATGCTGATTTCCAAGGTATAAATACTCACTCATGGAAGATTTCAGGCTCCCAATGTGATATCACTGACCTCAGAATTGGGACAGATGCCATCGGTGGATTCACTTCAGCCAGGGACCTGTGACCTTGACCATCCCCTCTTTTGACTAACACAGCCAGCCCATTTCCATATCTCTTGCCCTTTGGCTATAAAACAAAAGGCGACTGTGTCCAAATGCCATGAAGTTTTTCCATGTTGGGTTTCTGATGGCATTCAAGGTAAACCATGCTTTGTAGTGTGGGGAAGATTTGAGAGGTGGAAATCGTTAGGTAAGAAAAAGGACAATGAGCTTGTCAAATCTTTCCTCTCGGAGGTGGTGAAAAGGGAAACCCTTGTATATTGTTAGTGAGAATGTAAACTGGTCCAACCGCTATGAAAAATAATATGAAGTTTTCTCAAGAAATTAAAAATAGGTCTACTATAATGATCCCGCAATTCCATTTCTGGTATATACCCAAAAGAAAACAGGATTTTGACAAGATACATGTATTCCCATGTTTATCATAGCATTATTCACAATAGCCAACATATGGAAACAACCCAAATGCTCATCAATAAAGGGATGGCTAAAAAAGACAGCATACATATACACACTGGAATACTATTCATCCATGAGAAAGCTGGATATTCTTCCATTGTGACATGGATGGACCTTAAGCGCATTATGCTAAGGGAGATAAGTCAAAGAGAAAAAGATAAGTACTGTATAATATCACTTATATCTGGAATCTAAAAAAGCTAAACCTGCAAAACACAGTGAGTAAAATGGTGGTTACCAGTAGATGGTTGGTGGGGGTGCAGGGAGATACTATTGATAGTGTTT
>VMDR010019912.1:0-17947 GCA_007922815.1 Macrotus californicus | reverse complement strand
TTTTTTTTTTGGTGTGTGTGAGGGAGAGAAAAATAGATTTTTTTACAGGAATAACACTACTAATCAGCAATTAATGATTTCAAAATAAAAGCAACAGTCTGCATATCTGCAAATAAGTCCAAATCTGTTGTTTTTTCCATTCTTGTGACAGACAGCACAATGAAAAAATATCTTCCAAATGACGAACCTAACACATTCCAAGATTTTAGGAATGAAACAGTGATGAAATTCATCTAATCTATTTTACTGACAATGGCAGGATACTGAGTAGAAAATTTTAGAAGGATTACTAGTAGGGCTAATATATTTTTTCAACTAATCATGTCAGTTATTCATTTGTTTATTCAGTCAGTCAATTGGTATTCAATTTCTGAGGATTTTAGTCCAAATTTTGGAATGTGTATAGATATATGTGTATATTAATATATATATTCTAGATATATATATCAAGATATAGCTAGATACCAATAGCTTTTATATCACATCTGGCAAAATGTATTTTTAAAGAATATTGTGTTAATGGAGGCACTATGTAATTTTTTTCCTGAGAAAATAGCGATAGAGCACAGCAATTTTCCACCTGTCTGACAGGCACAGTGATGTGGCAGCACCTCTCAAAACTTTGCTAGTATTCCAAAGGTTAAACAGACTTTTTAAAGAAACAGCATTCATTTTATGCTGTACAATTTTCTACTCTATCACAATTCTTACCAATTTAATGCCATATCCCTGGATTCTTTAAAGTGAAAGAAATGACACATTTCACAGGCTACAAGAAAGCAGAGATTCTGGGAACTCTCCCTCCCGCCTACTTTTCAGTTCCTTCCATGGTGGCAGGTGCCCCCCTGTCTCAGTCAGCAGACAGGATTCGGGCCATTGTGGAAATGTAAGGAGCCTCTACAATATTCCTGACAGAGCATGAGACTACCTTGCAAATTTCCCTTTGTTCAGAAAATCCACTTTTTTTTTAGAATGACCCTGGTCTTGGTCCATTCTGTACAAAGGATTTTCTTAGACTTAATAACAAGTGATCTTAGAAAAGTTTTGGTTCATATGATACTAATACAAAAGAGACTTTGGGCATTTATTCCTTTAATGACAAGGAAACAAATGTTGGGTTTAATCCTTCCTTGCATTTCCTGCCTTGGTGTTGGTGCTTCTTCCTTTGCTGCAGCACTGGCCAGTTGCACAACTTCGTCAGTCACTTCCCAGAATACTGCAAATCCAGCGTGGAAGCTTTCCACCAGGGTGGCTTCTTCATTGAGAGTGCATAGCAATGCCTCTTCTACAGTGAGAAAGTCACCCCTTCAACCTATTTTTCATCTCACTTGCCTTCCTTCTCCCTGTAAATAACTTCTAGTGTTCTCCAAGACTGCGCTTCTTTTCAACATGTATGTGATTCAATATGTAATGTAGGACCGTGGCATTTTAGAGCTGCAGGAAACTTAGAGACCATGCAGTGGAGATGCCTCATTCTACCGATGAAGGAACTGAGGCTCAGAGAGTAGGGGATGTGGCTCAAGTCATACAGCCTGTTTAATTGCAGAGTTCGGATTGAAATCTTTGTTTTCTGATTTTCAGTCCAGGGTTCTGTGTACAACCCTACCCCAGGCAAAGCCATAACTTGATATGCTGCATGTTCATGGGTAGGAAGTTTACTTTTGATGACTCTTAATGATCCTTCTTCTCTTTCATTTTGACCTTTCACTTTTTTGACAAAAGTGATAGGTACAACATTTTGCCTCTTTCTGCCCAGGCCTTTCAGAGGTATGTTAGCTTTGCTCATGAGTGTGTCCTATCCAGGCATGACATGCAGTGGTGGGAGGGAAGGACAGGGAAAGGCAATTAGAAGAGAAATGCCAAATGTGATTTTAGGTAGAAGAGCTTTGAAAAGCAAAGAAACAACAGCAAATAATATCTTAAATATTCCTCTCAACATGAAAAACACACAGGCATCTGTATACCATCAGGTATAGATCACTTTTCTGAACTATCAGAAGGCAGGCAAAGCTGAAATGGTTGCATGAAGAATTGGTTATAAATCCCTTAGTTATTTGGACATAAATTTATGCATTCAGAAATGTAATCCAAGAAGCATAAAGAGTCAAAAAACTAAGTTTGGGTCCTAGTTCATCTTCAGGTATGTGCAGTTGCATGAGTCAGATGATCTTCATGGCTTATATTCTCATCGAAGAACTGGTCCTTATACCTGTGATTGCATATGTTTCAGATCTTGGGAGAGAAAATTGAAATAATTCATGTAAAAGACACTGAACCTTGAGAAAGAGAATCTATAGCATCAATACTGGTACAAAACAATGACATATATTTAAAAGTATTAAAAATTAGGTAAAACATTACAAAGAAGATAATTCCATTTCCTATATACCTGAGGGAATATTTCTCTGCCTTTCTCCCGCCCCCCCAACTTTAGTGCATTTAAAAAACCTAACCTGATATCCTGGCAGCCAGGACCAATCCAGGATTTTTTTAAAAAGCATATTTTAATTGATGATGCTATTACATTTGTTCCGATTTATTTTTTTCTCCTTCGGCCCTCTCTGCCCAGTACCCTCTTTTCCTCCAGCAATCCTCCTGCCTTAGTTCATGTTCATGGGTCATACATATAAGTTCTTTGACTTCTCTATTTCTTATACTATGTTTTGACATCCCCCTGTCTATTTTGTACCTACCAATTATGCTTTTAATTTCTGCACCTTTCCCCCCATTCTCCTTCCTTCCCCTTCCCAGCTAATAACCCTCCAAATGATCTCCATTTCTATGATTCTGTTTTTGTTTTGCTTGTTTATTTTTTAGATTCAGTTGTTGATAGTTGTGAATTTATTGCCATTTCAATGTTCATATTTCTGATCTTCTTTTTCTTAAATAATTCCCTTTAACATTTCATGTAATAATGGCGTGGTGATGATGAACTCCTTTAGTTTTACCTTGTCTAGGAAGCACTTTATCTGCCTTTCCATTCTAAATGTTAGCTTTGCTGGATAGAGTAATCTTGGACGTAGGTCCTTACCTTTCATCACCTGGAATACTTCTTTCTAGCCTCTTCTTGCCTGCAAGGTTTCTTTTGAGAAATCAGCTAATAATCTTATGGGAACTCTTTTGTAGGTAACTGTCTCCTTTTCTGTTGCTGCTTTTAAGATTCTCTCTTTATCTTTAACCTTTAGCATTTTAATTATGATGTTTCTTGGTGTTGCCTTGTGTAGGTCCAGCTTGTTTGGGACTGTCTTGTGCTTCTTGGACTGGTATGTCTATTTCCTTCACCAAATTAGGGAAGTTTTCTCTCATTATTTTCTCAAATAAGTTTTCATTTTCTTGTTCTTTCTCTTCTCCTTCTGACATCCCTGTGATTTGGAGGTTGGCATGTTTGGAGATGTCCCAGAGTCTTCTTATTCACTCCCTCTTTGTTTTTTGAATTCTTTGTTCTTCATTCTGTACTGGTCGACTGTTTATTTCTTCCTTATGTTCCAAATCATTGATGTGAACCCTAGCTTCCTTCCCTTCACTGTTGGTTCCCTGTGGATTTTTCTTTATTTCATTTAGTGTAATCTTCATTTTTTCCCTTATGTGCTTGCTATATTCAATGAGATCTCTAGGCATCCTTATCACCAGTGTTTTGAACTCTGTATCTGATAGGTGGCTACATCTATTTTGCTTAATTCTTTTTCTGGAGTTTTGATCTGTTCTTTCATTCGGGCCATATTTCTTTGTCTCCTCAATTTGGAAGCCTCTCTGTGTTTGTTCCTGTGTATTGGGTAGAGCTGCTTTGACTTCATTTTGGCACACCTGTTACATTGTAAGAGGCAGAATATTAGGTATTCATCAGGGTGGGGAATCAGCTTTGCCGCTTTGTGTAGCTGTATGTGAGGGAGGGGTCTGAGAGGGGACAATGCTGCTTGCTCAGTTTTTGTCCTGTTTCTGTCACTTCCTCCACTTCTTGTATGTGACTGGCACCCTTCTAGCTGCTGCCCTGATGCTGAATTCCAGAGTGGATAGGTTCACGTACATTCTAAGGCCATGTGGGTCCTTTAAATGGACTCTCCTGAGAGACTGGCAGTTTCTTCCACCACCCCAGTCCCCACTGGTTTTCACAGCTAGAAGTTATGAGGCTTTATTTCCTGGCTCTGGAACCCTGGTCTGTGCAGTCTGGTCTAGGGCTAGGATGGTTCACTCCGCAGGTATCCCTCCCAGTTTTTATCTGCCACACCTGAATGTGGGTCCACCCGTACTGCTGGCCACCACTGCCACTGCCACACCTCATCCTCTCCATCCTGGCTTCCCATCTCTGCCCTACCTCCCCATCTGGATAAATATTTCTTCTTTAAATCCTTGGTTGTCAAGACTTCCACACAGTTTGATTTTCTGGCAGTTCTGGTTGTATTTTGTTTTGAGATTAATTGTGATCCTTCTTATGGTTGTGTGAGGAGGCAAAGTGTATCTACCTATGCCTCTATCTTGGCTATAAGTCTCCCAATCCAGGTTTTTTGAGGGCTGAAAATATACAATTTAAGGGGCCCTCTTTAAGGAAGATAATACAAAATTTGGCACAAGGGTGAATAAATATTAACTTATAATGAGAAATCACAAAATATTAAAAAAGATTTTCAAGCTAACAAATACCAGAAACATTATAAAATTCAAAAAATGACATTGTTTTTAATAATTTATATTATCTGACACAACTCTATAATCATGTTTATTAGCTACAGTTTTTGGCTGTGTGCTTTTTGTCAACTCTTCATATGACAACAATTTTATAGTATCAATTTCTGTAAACATAGCTTACATATAGAGAGTTTGTTTTTCTAGCCTGGTTGATGACAATTTCTTTTTTACTGTTAAGATTTGGGTTGTAGAAAACATGTGACTTCATACACAGATGTTCTTTCTGTTTGCAGGACTATTATGTTTTAGTACCCTACAATATAGGGGAGCTAATATTTTCTAGACCCTGTGATTTCCATCAAAATAGTGTAGGATTATAATCATATATGCTGCATTATCTTGTATATTTCTGACAGAAGAGAAATTTCATTTTAACTAGGCATCACTGAGAATTGAGCTTTCAATTCTGTATATCTGATGACAAGAAGAATTATTTTCAGAGTAGCTTCTGGCCTTATACATCTCAAGCCTTGTTTTTCTCTTTCTACCCATGTCAGAGGTAGAAGGGACTTCTGATGTCAGAGGTCTCAGGACATGACCCTGTCAGGATACTATATCTGGTCCTGCATTTTGGGGTTAACTCAACAGGTCAGTTGTCAGTAGAGTGTGTTCTTAGAAATCATTTTTACAACAGGGAAGTTAACAATAACTTTAACATTAAAATACATGAGACATAATCTAATAACCCAAATATAATTAATTCTTTTCTCAACTTTCCTTTAGTGGGATCCCTAAATCATCTGGGAACCTCCAATCCATCAAAACAAGGCAAAATGGGCATGGTAGAGAAATTGGAGTAGAAAAAGAGAGTAATCATGAGAGAAGAAAAGAGAGAAACTAATTGTGCTAAAATATCTAAGTTGTACAAAAAACATTGACTATATTAAGACATTACTGGTACCCCCTTCTTGGAAAGGGCTTATATAAGTAAGACTCCTGAAGCAGAAGTATCTTTAGCTTCTTGGTGACCCTGCACCTCCCTGACAGAATCCTGTACTACAAAGTATGCACTTGCCTTTTAGGTGCTATGTCTTCAGTACAACTTGCCTATATTTGTTTCCTAAGGCTGCCATAACAAATTTCCACAAACCTGGTGGCTTAAAGCAATAGATTTTTCTTCCACAGTTGTGAGTCCAGGAGTCTTAAATAAAGGTATTGGCGGGTCCTGGCTCCCTGTGAAGGCTGTAGGGGGAGAATCCTTTCTTGTCTCATCCAGCTTCTGGTGGCTCTAGGCATTCCTGGGCTTATGTCTGCATAACTCTGCCTCTGTTTTCACACAACCTTCTTTGTGTCTGTCCCTTTCTGTCTCATATAAGGATACTTGTCATTGGATTTAGGCCTGACCTGGATAATCCAAGATGATGTCATCTTAAGGTCCTTAACTTAATTACATCTGGAAAGACCATTTTCCCAAACAAATGTATATTCATGAGGTTTAGGGGATAAGAAATAAATAAATGTTTTAAGGGGCCATCATTCAGCTCACTTTACTTCTCTTAACATATATTATTTTGGAAAAGTCAGACTATGGGTCCTAACTAACTTATATGAGAGAGACTATCATTGTTTATACATCATTGTATTATCTTCTAGTTTGCTGAAATTTCAAATTCATCTACTTTTCAGATTTTAAGCCAGTGAGATTTCCAAAAACAATTGGCAAATATTTTATACCTGATCCTTCTACATCATTCAGAGTGTAAGCAAACTTTATTTCAATGGTTCAATATGCCATGATTTGTGAATCAAGGACACACAAGGACAATAGAGAACCTAATGGGTATTGGAATGGCTAATCCAATTATGAAGGCAATAGGCACATGGCCAGCCAGTAGCTTTGTAATGCTATATGTTTTCATGCAACAGAATGTTGTTCTCTGTGGAAGCATTTATTAGTAGGAGATGTAAGTGCAGATGTGATCGCTAATGGATGGTATGGAGTAGTACTAGCTGTCTGGTTCCACAGAATCTGTGACTTAAGGCTACACTAAAACAAGTTTATGAGACCTTCAGGCAAGCTCAGTGGCAAGATTACAGTCAAATCTAGGGATATATATTACTAGGATGTGGACACTCATGAAAAATAACAATTGCAGAATAGTGTTAGGATGTGTGCTGAAACATTCCCTTCTGACACCCTCTGAGCAATTCATCTACAGCATGTTTTTACTGGACCAATCTTCACAGCCAGGTAGAAAGATAGAATGAGGATCGTTTGTGGGCAGGGGCAATAAAGGAGCAATGGGCTCCTTATGCTTGCCTTTCACTAACACTACTAATTGGCAACTGTGACTATCTCATTTTCATAAAGCCAGTTGTTCACAAAAGCCTCCCAGGTTTTTACAAGTTTTTAAAAAGATGCTTTGTTAATCTTTGGCAGACTATTTTCTCTATAACAGTTAGTTTTAAAATGTGAGCACTTTGTGCAATCGTTAGTAGGTTCTATGCACAACGAACAAAATTTTCTAAAAGACACAGTAATCTTAGAACAGGTGGAACTGTAAAGTCAATTTCTGTAGTGTTTTTCTTCATGTTTTGTATCTATACTTTATTAATTATGAAGATAATCAAGAATATATTATTTGCAATAATATTAAATCCTTACTCCTATTTTTAAGATTACATAGAGCTTGAGAGCAAAAAGAGTACATGAAGTGTTTATATTTCATTCTTACAAAACTATTTATGGAGCTACTAATACATGCTAAGTATTATGAAAAATTTCATTGGGGCAAAACAAGCTTAAACAGTTATATACCTTGAGAAATGAACCTTTCCAAAGTAGAGAAAGAGAAAAGAAAATTAATTTGCCTTTATTTATTAAACATTTATTAAGTGCCTATTGTATACTAGGCATTGTGCTGAGGCTACAGCCCAAAATAAGATGAAATACCATCTCTTAGCTTACTCTTTGCTGGGGGAGAAGAAGACAGTCAACCTTTAAGGCATAGCATGGTAAGTCCTACCATAAAGGCGTGCCTTTGGTGACATGAGAACACAGAGAAGGGTGTCGAAATCAGACTGAGTTTTTGGAGGAGGAAGAACCAAAGCTGAATTTGGAGGAAGGACTCTAAGGTAGATCAATCAAGGAGTAAAGACAGGATCTAGGCTGTGGAAGGTGCTCAAGACATAGAGGTTTGGCAAATTATTACCGTGTTGAAAACACTCAAGGTAGGGAACTTCATAATTAATTTCTATAGCACTTTCCAAGATAAATCTTACAAACTTGGCTTGGTAGAGTATGTGCATAAGATTTGCTGCCAGTAGAAATAAGTAAGAGCTTTGAAGACAGAGTAATAAATAGGGACAATCTGCTAGGTGTTGCAGTGGGAATATGCAGGAAGATTAGCTCTGATAGCTATATACTTTATAATCCTCACAATTTCTCCTTATGGTATGTAGCCAGACATACCATGTTGGAGTCCCCATACAATGAACTTTAAAAAAGATGCACACATAAATATACACAGCTCAATAAAATTGTCTGCTAAATGGGCAATGTGCACCAAAACACAAATAGAATTAACTTTCTTAATGGTGTTTTTTTTCATGGAAGCAAGTTTTTCTTAGCATCATTTCTAGAAACAGATTTGGTAGAGGAGAAAGGAGGACCAAACTGTCTTGTGGACCTGAGATTGGAGTGTGTAAAAAATAATCCTAACATTGTGAGATGCACAGGTATGAAAAGATATAATTGTAGGAAAATCATAACAGCATTTTGCTTCAATACATGGCAGAATATAAAGAAGGAAAGGAAAAAGTGACCCTCAAAATTCATACAAATGTAATTATCAGTATACATTAGTATCTGAATGCTCAACTGGCCAGTGTCTGAGAAGGTTGTACAATGACCGCAGTATGAGAAGTGTGGTGCACAAGTTCTACAACTGTCATTTAAGACCACTTGCTACCCAGGACTATTGGGAAGTACCATAAATATCAGAGAAATTTCACCTTGTTATATGGCCTGGCAAAACTAAGTGGTTTAATAGGTTAAGTGAGTCAGTGCTAAATCAATACTAAAAATAGATGATTTGGGTTCATAGGCTGGTCAGCCAAGTTTATTTCCCAGGCATAGATCTCCTTACAAAGAAAGCAATTAATATGCTAACCAAATCAAGATGGTACCTTCATAGGCAAGAAGGGAGCACTACAAATAAATTTCTGGTAGATTTCTACAGATCTTATCTGATAGGTACTGTTACCTACACTTAAAACCAAACAAAATCTACACCATACTTTGTTCAACACCAGATAATGATGAGCTTATACTGAATTGCAGGAATCACATAGTGCTATATTAAGACCATTGTAAAATTTCCAGAGAGGCATAAAGAGATACAGGCCTAAATTTTTTGGCCAATAACAGTATTATCTTGGGCTATTAGGACATATCCAATTTTATAGGTCACAGGTTTTAAAAGAACCTGCCCTGCCTTAATTTCACTGCATTTTACAGTCATCTTCAGATCAATCAAACTGGACCTGACCTAAAAGCCTCAGGACACACAAAAATGAATATCTTGTACTTTGAAAATGATGATCAAATAGCATAAGATCATATCCAATCTGTGCCTCTAAGTAACAGAAAAAGTGACACAGAGCTAGTAACCTTTTAGCAGTCTTAAAGAACAACAGAGGAGGGGACATTTTAGAAAGTGGAAACAGCATGTCCAAAGACCCTGAGAGTGGATGGACTACAGGGTGTGTCTGGGAGGGAGATGGAGGTAAGGCTGGAAAGATGCCCATGAGTCAGATATTGAATAGGTTTCCTGCCATATTTAATTTTGGATTTTATAATTCAGGTGATGAGATCCTGGAAGAACTTAGCAGGAGAATAATATAATTAGTTTGGTCCATCAGAGCTTGCTGTCTCTGGAGAGAAGTTGGATCAGGCCTCAATGAGTTAACTTCTTCAAAAATGACTAACCATATACAACAGGAGTTGCATAAAGATCATAATTCACATTTCATGGACTTGTATTGAGCTACACTGATAAACATAACTCATATATATTATCTTATTTATTCCTTTCAGTAATTCCAAAGGGAGCAGGTATATGGTGATGCCCTCTATACTGATGAGAAAACTGAGAATCAAAGTGGTTAATTTTCTTGTGTGACATCAGAGAGTCAGTTAAAGTCTCATTGCAGAGAGTGGAGTTTTGATTCAATGGGGTGAGTTTAAGGGTTTGATTTACTCACAACAGCTTTGTCCTGATTTTCTGCAGAAGTTCACCAAGCCCTTCAACTAGGCACTCTCAGATGCTAAATGCTTAGCTGTAACCTTAAAAGCTACTTCTTGGTTCCAGTGGAGGAACATAGAGTTGTGTAAATATCTTATTTATATTTAAATTTGTATAGTATTAATGGAGAAAATGAATATTATTTTAGAAGTTGGTCAGACTTTGATAATTGTCTGGAATAAACTCTATAGTGTAGAAACTCTACAGTAAATGCTAAGTATGTTTATAGAAAAGGGAAGGACCAGAGAAGCCTACATAAGAGATTTAAAGAAGAATGAAGCTGACATACCTCTTTGGGCAGGGGAGACAAAAGAAAAAGTAAACAAGTGAATTATATCAAACTAAAGAAATTTTACACAGTAAGGGAAACCATCAACAAAATAAAGAGAACCCACTGAATGGAAGAAGATATTTGCCAATGATCCATCTACTAAGTGGTCAATATCCAGAATTTATAAAGAACTCAGACAACTCACCAGTAGAAACACAAACAAACCAATTAAAAAGTGGACAGAAGATCTGAATAGACACTCCTCCAAAGAAGACATACAGATGGCCAATAGACATATAGCAAAATGCTCAACATCACTAATCATCAGAGAAATACAAATCAAAACCACAGTGCTCACACCTGTCAGAATGGCCATCATCAATAAATCGACAAACAAAAGTGTTGGTGAGGATGTGGAAAAAGGGATCCCTAGTGCACTATTGGTGGGAATGCACCCACTGTAAAAACAGTGTGCAGTTTCCTCAAAAAATTAAAAATGGAACTTCCCACTTCTGGTAATATATTCAAAGAAACCTGAAACACTAACTCAAAAGAATATATTCACTCCTATGTTCACTGCAGCATTATTTCAATTGCCAAGATGTGGAAGCAGCCCATGTGCCCATCAATAGACAAGTGGGTGAAAAAACTGTGGTACATTTACACAATGGAATTCTACTCAGCCATAAAAAAGAATGAACTCTTACCATTTGCAACAGCATGGGCAGACCTAGAGGATATTATGCTCAGTGAAATGAGTCAGACAGAGAAAAACAAATACCATATTATTTTACTTATATGTGGAATCTAAAGAACAAAATAAACAAACAAACAAAATAGAAACAGACTCATAGATATGGAGAACAGACTGATGTTTGACAGATGAGAGGGGAGTTGTGGGGACTGGTGAAGTAAATGAAGGAGCTAAGCAGTAAAAATTGGTGCTTACAGAATAGTCACAAAGATGCAAACTATAGCATAGGGAATATAGTCAATAATATCATAAAAACTATGTAGGGGGCCAGGTGGGTACTTGAAATATCAAGGGGGTCACTCTGTAAAGTACATGATTATCTAACTGCATATCTGAAACTAATATAGAATAATGTTGAATGTAAATTGTAATTGAAAAATAAAAAAAGAATAAAATAAGAATGAGGTTATATTTCTAGAAAAGTTCAAGCACTTGTAAAGTAGATTATAATATTTGGAAATTATAAATGTCAAACTCAGAATCTTTGCACTGCATTTTCCCCCAAGTATGCTCTTTTCCCTGGGTATCTGAAGGACTCTTTCCCCCATCGTGTTCAGATTTCTGTTCAAATTGGAAGCTTGTTTTGTGTAAAATGGTAGCTTTCTTACCCCTAGCACTTTCTCTCTTCATGACAGGTTTTTACTTAGTTTCTTCCATAGCAACTTCTAGCTCGCTATAATTAGCATTGTCTATAATTTGTTATTGTCCATCTCATGTACTAGAATAGAAGTTTAATGAAGGCAGGGAGATTTGCTTCTTTGGATTTCTGATGAGTTTCTAGCCCTTAGAAAAGCTTCTACAACATAGTGTATGCAAAATCAGCATTTGTTGCTTATATGAATGAATGAAAATAGGAACAGGGGATGGGGGTGAACAGCAGCCCTTATTTTACAGTAACAGAAACCAATGCAGTGCAAACACCATGGGGTAAACACCAAGTCAAAGGACCACAAACAGAGAACTGAGAGGCAGACTCATGTTTGTTTGGAAACTCTACAAAAGAGAGTGCCATTGCACATCGTTGGAGAAAAGTGGACCATTCAGTATACGGTACTGTGAAAACTGATTGTATGTGTAGAGAAAACCCTTCACATAACACTTATCCCTAAATTAGTTCTAGGTGGATTAGAGAGCTACATGTAAAATGAAAACTTTAACTTCCAGCAAAAATTATATATATGACCCAGTATTAGGGAAGAATTTTTAATGCATGACTTAATCAGCAAAAAATCATAACAGAAAAAAAGTTGACAACATTAAATTAAAAATCTGTAGTCATCAAAAGGTATCACAAATCAAAGTGAAATGATGAGCCATAAACCCCCAAAAGATACTTGTAACACATAAACCTGACAAAGAATTGGCATGTAGAATATATATACATTTAAAAAACTACACATTAAAGGGAGATGACAACTCAATAGAAAAAAGGTGCCAACATAACACTTTATTGAAGAGAAAACATGTGCAATGGCCATCATCCTCATTATCAGCCATTAAGAGGTAAATGAAAACCACAATAAGATGTTTCATGCCCATCAGTATGACAAAAACAAAGGAAGTCTGACAAAGTCAAGTGTTGGCATTGATGTGGAGCATCACTGCTACTCCCAACTGCACTGTTGGTGTAAATTACTACAGCTTTTCAGAGGAAACTTTACAATTATAAGATATTACATTACTATTAGTTGTTATTAATGTTGAATAAAATACAGGGTAGAATTGAAGGTGCATATCCAGTTTTCCTTCTCCCTTGGGTGATTAAGTTCTCCTGATATCTTAATGTTAGGCATAGCTCTAAGTCTTTCATGGCGCCAGTGAAATGTGAGTGAGTGTCATGTGTTTTGTGTCTAAGGCAAGACAATAAGAGCTATTACACAATATTCTATGAGCTCTCTTGCTCTGCTCCAGGAAGCATATGAGCATATGGTGTTATGGTTACTATAATTTCAAAGCATTTTGAATACTGAGCCTATGGCTGGAGGACAGCTCACGTGGAGCATCACCTGGATGGCAAACGTGTGAGCAAGTCCTTAACTGAGATTTTAGAATTATTAGTTGTTGTAGCACTGCTAGTTTATCTTGACTGATAAACTCTACAATCCTGAAGTTCAATGTCTGTATAAAGTATCCTATGGAAATTCTTACACATGTATGTAAGGAGACATACATATGAAGTTTTAAGTAGCAAACATTTTTAACAACAAAAACCTAGAAGCAGTCTAAAAGTTCATCAATAGAAGGGAAAAACTGTGGTACACAATGGAATAAAGCTGTGAAAATGAATAAATTGAAGCCACAGGTACCAATAAGGGTGAAATTTACGGGGATAATGTTAGTGAAACTAAATTGAGAAGAATACATGTAGTAGCGTCCATTCTATATGTACATTAGGTTTAGATCATGTAAACACATGAGAAACAATGCTGCTTTTCATCTAGGAACAAATATTTGCATTAAAATGATGAAGTTCATAAAGATGTTCAACATCAAATTCAAGGGAGTAGTTTTATCTGAAAAGGACAAAAGGGAAGGTGATTAAAGAAGGGTTCACCACGAGCTTTCTTTGTAGTGAGAATATTGTATTTCTGAATTGGATGCAGTATATGGGACGTTGTGTTACTCTCCATAACTTTTGTGTATCTTAATATTCTTACTAATACAAATAACCATTTACATAAACATAAAATATGCAAGCAATTATGGATTATCTTAAGGAGTCAGTTCTGCACTATGGACTAATTTTGTTTTAAATGAAGAAATTTTAGGAGATAAATATACTCCAAATAAGAAAGGCCCAAATATAGTTAAAGATATTCATTGGAAATTTCATATGAAAAGCACTCCCAAATTCTGTTAATTGACACTATATAGAAATATAAGTTAATAAAGTTTGTGAGAATTTTAGAAGAATAATTTATTTGCATTCAAATATACGCATGTAATCTATATGTATATTAATCAAGGCAGGCTACCTCATATAAAAATAACCCCTACAATTTCAATGACTTAACTCAATAAAAATGTATTTCTTGCTAAGATAGCATTCAATTTGGGTATATGTCAAATAGACTTCTGAAGTAATGCAGAGACCAGAGCCTCTTCCATCTTGTGGCTCTGGCCTCTTCCATGTCGTCCCGGGTCTTTTCCTTTCGGCCAAAGGGACAGAGAGCGCATGAAGGAGTCACACACAGGAATTTTAGAGGTCAGACCTGAAGGTAGCATACACTTTCACCATAACCCTGTGGCTTGATATTAGAAATAGAGTCACATGTTAATTCAAGAGAGGCTTAAAACAATCTGAGGAGAGAGTGAAGTGAGTTTGGTGCACACTTAGCCAGTTATAGCCACTCCATATTTATTATAAATGGTGAAATTGGGTCATAAACAAGAGGGCTGGATTCTGATCATCATGATGGATCATCCAACAAGCAGAATTAGTATGAGCTAGAACACTAGTCAGTCAGAGCCCATGAAGATATTTTTTTAAGAATTAGATGCTTGAGCCCTGGCTAGTGTGGCTCAGGGGATTGAGTGCTAGCCTGTAAAACAAAAGATCACCAGTTCGATTCCTAGTCAGGGCACACACCTGGGTTGCGGGCCAGGTCCCCAGCTGGGGGCGTGTGAAAGGCAACCAATCAATGTATCTTGCATATTGGTGTTTCTCTCTCTCTCTTTCTCCCTCCCTTCCCTTCTCTCTAAAAAAAAAATAAATACAACCTAAAAAAAAAGAATTAGATGCTTGGTGTTACAAGTAAACCATGAAATGCAGCATCATGGAAAAATAATTTTGATTTATTTATGCATATTAAGATAGTGTTATTTTCAATACCTTGAGGATTCACCATCAGTTATCATTTTAGTGCCTAGGGCGTCTGAAAGAATGCTCCCTTACGTTATGCTTTTCTAGGTTTGATATTCATGAGGAGAGATGCTCATCAGGTGTGGGTGGTGGGGCACCCAGCACGCTGGGTGGAGGGAGGCAGCAGCAGGACTGGAAAGACAGCAGGGGATGCTGACCGTGGAGTTATGGAATTGGGCACGGCCTCAGTGCTACTCGACTAGTCATGAAATTGTGAGCAAGGAGTTTCATCTATCTCCAAAAAATTTACTTTGTGATGCAGTGAGGGGACAGGGCTAAATGTTTTTCTGATATGCTTTCCAGTGCTAGAGACAGTCTGTCTCTCTAATGTAGGTACTCTAACTATAAATCCTTCACACATTACAATCAGAAATTCAATAAAGTGTGATCCTTTCTAGGGAAAGTCAATGGACAGTTAGCAGGTCCAATAGGCAGATAGCACTTAAAAGGTTTCATGCTTGGTTCACTTAGTTACTTTTTTTAGGGCCTGCAATGAAGAAAGAGCATGAATTTTTCAGTTACATGTGCACATTCCTATAGTAGCACATTTCAAAATCTCTGGAATACTTTTCCATTTCATACATCCTGCACACTTTTCGTGTGATTTCTTTTTCTCAACACCAATATATCATCAACATATTTTTTTTTGTTTACTTTCTGATTCCTCCCACTACAGTGTATACTCAACAAAGGCGGAAAATTTTGTCTGTTTTCTTAATGTTTTTTTCCCAACTGCTAGAAGAGTATCTGGTATATAGAATATTCACTAAATATTTATTGAATAAATAAATAAATGACAAACACAGAGAATTCAGAATCATTAGGAGAATTTTCAAGGAAACAGAGACTAACAGTTTTTTTTTTTTATTTTGGAGATGAAAATCTATTTGAAAACACTAAGCTGAGTTTTGCATTGCTTTTCTCCCTTCTGAATACTAATTAGGCCCGGCCCTGCTTAGCTCTTGAGATCGGATGGGATCGGGTGCGTTCAGGGTGGCATGGCCATAGACTGCATTGCTTTTCTAACTCATGGAAAGTAAACCAGGCACGGAGAAGGACATGCCCTGTTGGGGAAACGTTTTGTTAAGTTAAAACTTCTTACACCTCATCTGTCATTTCTTAAAATTGTCATAAAAGATGGATGACATCACATGAAGTTATTTCAATAGGGACTATAGTAACAATATTTAAGCGGGAGGTTAACTGGGTATTGTTTAAGTTTCAGGCAGAATTTTCAACAGGATTCTAATACAGTTCAAAAGTGGCAAATACACACAATTCTTAAGTCCCTCAGTAGAAAGGAAAGTGATAGTCTCACAGAAGTTTTCCACAATCCCTACTTCAAATAAACATCTAATTATCAATGGTTATATATTATTTCAAGTTCTCATTTCTCTAACTCTAGACCACTATTTAATCATGATGGATTGTGGTAGCAGCATCGTTTGTGGTGCAGGCTATGATCTGCTATGATTCCTCTGCAAAATTATGATGATGAATCACACTTGTCAATGATTTTTGAATGAGACAAATCCAAAACTAATTTGCTGTCTGCAATCCAGATGTAATTGCCTATGTATCATAAATCTTCCATGAAAATATTCTTCAGTTCCATTTCTGTCAACAAACAAAAGTGTTCTTCATAGTTCACTCCCCAAGAAAAACAATAGAACATAATTAGAAAGGAGGGAGGAGGTGCAGAGTTGACTTGAATATTAAAAACAGAAATGCCTGGATGAAATTGGCTGCACAAATGAATCTCTATTATCAAAATCATTGTAAATTGTATCTCTCCATCTTTGGTCCAAGGACTCCAATACCTTAAGGTAGCTCTAAACTATTTTGTCTTCGTGCTAAATAGTGGAAATGAAACAATACTTATAGAGTGTTGCATTTGAATATGACTTACACTTATTTCTTTTGAAATACATGGAAGTTTAGTCACAAAATATTGAGGGGGCAAAAGTGGAATTCATTATTGCAATTGTAACGTGAGAGGTCGAGTCCGGGGATCTGGACTGCTTGTTTGGATAAGCCGAAAAGACCACAAGGAAGACTGGATGGAGCAGACATAGCCTTTATGATGCACATTACAGGGATCAGCAAGCAGGGCCGGACTCTCCCTGAGTCCGAGAGTTGTTTTAAAGGTTCTCAGACAAAGGGGGCATGTGTGTGTCTTGCATGTGACTCAACTAAATTACTTCAGTGTGTACATGTAAAGAGAAAACGTCAAGAAATGGTCACACAGGGCAAGAAGCTGCTCCCAAAAGGAGATAAGGAGGAAATCACAATCCATTTCCAAAGCCATACACATTCCTTCTGGCCAGGGGCCCTCTGGCCAGCCTTCCCTTATGGGGGTTGGAGGAGCCCTGTCCAGCATGACCCCACAACAGTAGAGTGAGCATAACATTTTTGAAAAGTGTTTTATTCACTGGAGGGAGTCTTGACTAATTAACTTTGATACAAATAAAACATAGACTATGGTTTCAAACCACATAGGGTCTAGGAAACTTTGTACCAGGGAACACCAACTACAGCACTGATTTTGGGAAGTTAAGTGCGTGTGCGTGTGTGTGTGTGTGCGTGCGTGTGTGTGTGTGTGTGTGTGAGAGAGAGAGAGAGAGAGAGAGAGAGAGAGATCTCTAGAACAGATACCCTTGTTTGAAATGGGAAGTAGTTGAGAAATTCTGCATGAGTATAAACCTATCATTCCTATTTTTCATAAATGATTCAAAATACTTTTTTTCTCAGTGGTGGGTCAGTAACCTCTTCTTCCTGTGTATAAAGCATGGCACTCCTCATTATGCAAATTTCCGACATCAGTATCCTTTCTGAGTATATGAAAGAAGGTATTTTGACCAAACTCAGAAAGTGTAAATGACACCTTCTCAGAAGAAAACCAAGTTTTCTCTGAGATGAAATATGTCTAATCACAAATTTCATTTCTTTTCCCCATAGTATATTCCTCTGTGCTATTTTTCATCTAACCCATGCTTCCAAACTAACCTCAGATAATATCATTAATAATAGTTAGCACTTATAAAGTGCATTCCATCTTCAAAATACTGAACAAACATTAAATAATTAAGCACATTGCGAGAAGTCAGCAAAAGCATAGAACTTCCAAATTC
>VMDR010019911.1:0-17951 GCA_007922815.1 Macrotus californicus | reverse complement strand
GACTGGGAGTTGAACTGGCAACCCTTTGGTTTGCAGGTTGGCACTCTATCAACTGAGCTATACCAGCTTGGGCTCATTTGTTTGAAATACATGTAGTTATTTACTGATTGACCTTGAGTATTAAAATCAAACCTATTTCTCTTGTTCTACATAAATTTGTTGTAATATTATTATCAATAATTACCCCCATACATAGCCAAGTATTCGTTAAGGATTTTAGTTTATAAAAATCAAGAAGTAGAGTCATTCTTGACACCTCAGTTCTGTAGCTGTCATGTAGGCATTCAGAATAGGCTCAAAAATATTTTTTACAGGCAAAATATTAAAGAGATTGACAGATAAAAAAGTTAAAGTAATAACCCAGTTGCAGAGAGATTCTGCTTTCAGTATACTAATTGCTTTTTAACTTTTCGGATTACTTGTGAAAATTTTGAATATACAATTGAAGCTACAAAAGTATAACTGAGTTTTCCAAGTGGTAAGAAATCCTGGTTTTTGTAAATTAATTTTTCCTTCAACGTTCACTGAGGTGCTATAGGAAGTCTGAGACGTGGAATGACTGCAGTAGAAGTAGTGTCTAGAGCTAAAATAGCCAACGATATTAGCCAAAAAGTTCATCACTTCAGCCTTGGCCTGTATCTACGTGTGTCAACCTATTTGGCTGATTTCAGGAAGGAAAATGGTTGTAATTTTTATGGAAAATAACCTTTTTGAAGGTTCAATCTCTCGCTTTATAAAGAGTATACTTGGCATACTGGCCAGGCTTCACAGGCTGTTTAAACTTACAAAGTTAAACTATTCTGAAAGGAGATTTGAAAATTAGATAATCAATTTTAAATTCATATCATGATCATTATTATCATTGATGCAACTAAAAATGCAACTCAACATTTAAACAAACACAGTTTCTCCTTATTTACTATTAAATATACTTAGCATAGTTAGTAATGCATGTTATTGTCCCACATTATTTTTTTAAGTAAAGATATAGCTCAACTATTTCTCAAAAACACCAATCTTTATACACTCGCTGAAGGATAAACTTACCCTTCCTTACGCTATACAGAATGTGCATGGTCACATCCTGAAGTACAACTATTGTTAAGGATCCTTCACTTCACAGGGGAATTGAACATTAATTAGGAATTTGTGTCAAATGAAAGCAAACTTGGTCACACTGAGATGAGATTTATTTTTAATTACTAACAATTTTTGAAGACTAAATTATAGAAAATTGCAATCAATTTCCAGTGTGTTGGCTCTTAAAATTAATCAGGCAATGGGGTTAATAATAGCATATTTTTATTAATACCTACAAAAACACCTGTACTTGTTCATCAGAAATCTTCAAAATTATATGCTAGGCAAAAAGTGTGAAATTATTATTTGAAAATTTGAATAAATTCTGTGAACAGTTTATTACTAAGAGTGAATTAACTACATTTTCAGTCCATTAATTTGGGGAAATAAGGTGGCGGAGATATTAAAAGCATCAGCTCTAGAGCTGGACTACCTAGGTTCCAAACTTATTTTCAACACCAACTAGCTTTGTGATCCTGAGCAAGTTATTTCTTTGTGCCTCGGTTTTCTTATCTGTAAAATGGGAATGATAATAACACAATGATTGCTAACATTTACACAGCCTCTACTGTGCACCAGACACTGTTCTAAGCCAGAGAGACAGAGAGGTGATATTACATGGCTGGTACTATTCTCAGATCAATTGCACATTTAATCCTCATACAACTGTATGAAGCAAGCACTATTTTCCTTTGTCATAAATAAGGAAACTGAGAAACCAAGAAACAAAACAGCTTGTCCAGGGGCAACTAAGTGCCAAAGTCTGAATTTAGACCCAGGGTGCCCAGCCCCAAAGTCTCTCTTCAACCACAACCCTATATTGCCAAGTGCACCCATCAATATCAGGCTATTAAATGAGATTATATACCTAAGGCACTTAGACCGTTGTATGGCTCTACTAATATTCACTGAGCAGTAATTATTATTGGTTCATAAAAATTATAAACCATATTTTGCTATATGATGTCTCCTACTGCAATAAATATTTAACATTTCACTAAAGTTTTCTTTTTTACATCATATTTAGCTATGTTTTGTGGGATTTAATAAGGTTATTTTAGGGTCAACATAAGCTAAAAGCCATCACATATTTTTGGTTTCCATAATTTTATACACCAGAGTATGAAACAATCAAGGTCAATTTTTTTAAAACCATGTATTCATTTTTTTCCTACAAATACTTACTTGTAAAATAAGGCACCTACTACATGCCTGGCATTATTCCAGGAACTAGTAGAGGGCAGAGAACCAAACAGACCAGGCCCTGGCTGTCCCAGAGTTTACTCCTAGTGAATTATTTTGTCATTGACTCAATTCCAACCTGAGCCTTTAATCCTGGGAAACAGTGCCACACCTAAAATGAAATCTTCCATGGTCAAACACTTGGGACATTACCAGGGATATGCATTACTCAGGCCACAGTCCTCTGTGTCACCAGCCTTTGCCCACACACTGGAGAAAAGGCATTTCGGGATCTCTGAGAACTGCACTCACAAATGCAGCCCACAGGGAAAGAATGTGCTGGCCAGGTTTTTCTCCACTGGCACATGAGTGGATGCCTCACAAGTCAGCCCATTCTCCTGGTCACTGCATGGAAAAAAGCCATAAGGGGTCCAATATGGGACCTGAGGGTTTTAAATTCCTAAGAACAGACCTTGACCACTTAATTTATTCCCTTATGTTGCTTTCTCTTGCAGTTATTCCTTTTTAAATGTTTTTTCATATTCTGCTACTATCAATATTATGCGAAGTGATCACATTAGTGAAGGCTTCATATCAGATTATGTCCTTTTACTAGACAAGGAAAAACAAATCATTATGATAACGTTATTTTTCAAGATATTTTTGAGCCACTTTATTATTTGAGGAGAGATTACTGAGTTTATAGAAAACTTAATCTCCTAATAATTTAAGGGAGAGCACAAGTGTTTCTTTTATTCTTCAATTCTGGTGAACTCTTCTTAAGGAATGGCAGAGAAGAAAGGAAACTTACTTATGTTGACCACCCACAAATTTAACATGCATAATCTTATTTATTCTCATAACAAATCCAGAAGCAAGCACACTTGACCCCCATTTAACCACGTGAAAGTAGAAATTCAGGAAAGCCATGCATCTGGCCCAAGTTCACTGAGGCAGCAAAACAAGGACCCCACCAACTGTGCAGTAGGACACAGCCCCTGAAACCCAGTATGTTTATTACGGGAACAGAGATCATGCAGACGTGGAATTGTCAAACCAGTGCAGTTCAAGACAGAAAGCTGTTCTGAACTGTCTTTTATAGATTCTATTTTTTATATTAATATTGGCATGAAGAACCATCTCGATATGCTTTTTATCAAAAACAGTTTATCAAAAACAATTGAATTAGTAGCCATCCACAGTTGATTTCCAATAATTGTAAATCAATTATACTTTTCAGATGCAATGCTGCATTTTTTTTTACTTTTTTATTAAATTCATTGGGGTAACATTGCTTAATAAAATTATACAGGTTTCAAATATACAGTCCTATAATACATCATCTGTATATTGTATTGTGCTCACCACCCAAAGTCAAGTCTCCTTCCATCACCATGTACCCCCCTTTACCCGCTTCTACCTCCCCCACCCCCCTCCCTCTAGTAATCGCCACATTTTCTCTATGTCTGTGTGTTTGTTTCTTTTGCTTAATCACTTCACCTTTTTTGCCCAGCCCCCCAATTCTCCTCCCCTCTGACAGCTGTCAGTCTGTTCTCTGTATCTGTGAGTCTCTTTCTATTTTGTTTGTTAGTTTATTTTGTTCATTAGAATCTACATAGAAGTGAAAACATAAGTTATTTGTCTTTCTCTGACTGGCTTATTTCACTTAGCATAATGCTCTCCAGGTCCATCCATGCTGTCACAAAGGGTAAGATTTCCTTCTTTTGTTATGGCTGAGTAGTATTCCATTGTGTAAATTGTACCACAACTTTTTTATCCACTCATCCACTTATGTGCCCTTGGGCTGCTTTCCAATCTTGGCTATTGCAAATAATTCTGCAGCAAACATAGGGGTGCAAATATTCTTTCAAATTAGTGTTTGGGGTTCCTTCGGATATATTCACAGAAGTTGAATTAGTAGGTCAAAAGGTAGATCCATTTTTAACCTTTTGAGGTATCCCATACTGCTTTCCATGGTGACTGCATGAGTCTGCGTTCTTACCAACAGTGCAGAAGGGTTCCTGTTTCTCCACATCCTCACCAGCACTCGTTGTTTGTTGATTTACTGATGATAGCCATTCTGACAGGAGTGAGGTGATATCTCATTGTGGTTTGAATTTACGTTTCTCTGATGATCAGTGACAATGAATATCTTTATAGATGACTAATTGCCACAATAGCCTTTGAACCTCAATATTAACTGCACTTGTATTAGTGAATTGCCAGGGCCTTGTAGGCAAGCTCTCATGGATCATAATTAATAATGGCGATGTTCAGAGAAAAAAGTAAAATTTTGTTCTAACATAACAACTAATAAATATATCCCACTTGACATGCTGTTTCTCCTGAGCTTTGAACATGAAATAGGGGTTGTTTCGCACTGCAAATCTGAGGTCAGGCAGTTATTTATTCTTGTGACCCTCAGTCAGGAGTGAGAGCTTGGAGCATCTAAAGTCATTGTCATCATCAAATAATATTCATCATACAGAAGGAAGGCAAGATTTGGACTGGTAAATATAGTTGAGATTAAAAACACTCCTTGCATTCTTAATAGGTCATGAGCCTCTTATGCTCTGATTTGGAACACCTAAAGCCAGTGCAGTGTCTCTCATGAAACACCAGTGAAAGGTCTCTTATGCTTAGTATAAACTTTAAGATATAATTGCAGCACATCCAGAAACATTATCTGTCTTTCCTTCTGTCCTTCAAAAAACAAAAAATATGATTGATCTTTAAAGAGACCCCGCAGCATATGTCACTATCAGTCTATCGATCTATCTATAATGACCACATTTATTCTGTCAAATATTAAATAGTAAGATATATTATTGCCTCCATGGAGGACAGATCTATGTGGAAAGTTATACAGAGAAGTTACACGGAGATAGCTTATAGTTAATTTTGTTTTATAATATAAGGTTTTAACTACAATGTTGGCTTCTATACAATTTAGATACAGTAAAAATATGTTTCAAAGACATTTTTAAAAAACCTCAGGAAAGTCTTAGTGGCCCAGTTGTACAGTGTTATTAAGAGGTACCGACATGCTGGGGTTTTCCCAGAACACCAAAAAAGTCAATTAATGTAGCACCCCATCAGTTTAAAAAGCAATTCTTAGATTTCCCCACCATCTCAAAGTCAAATTTCATGGTGGCAGACATTTAATTTTAAAATAATTGCTGAGCTGAACTTTGATAAACAATATTAGAAATTTGAAAGAAGTTTGTAATCATTCCTTGAGTTCATTCCTATGAGATTTAAAAAAGAACAAGATTGACTACATGAACGGCCAAGACTCTTCTCAAACCAGCTGGCTCATAAATTCAAGTGACCTGTCGTGACCACGCTTCACAGTTAAGAATCATGAGAAGAACTTGTTCTGAATCTTCTGGCTGACTCCCCATGCGGAGTGAGCGAGTCTCTTCTGTGACATATAAACAGTGTTTTATTAGGTTTGGGCTTCCTTTCTCCCATGGAATGGATAATTCTTTTTTTTTCTTTTTCATGGACTTAGGGTCAGTACCAATTTTTCCTCTCAAGCTATGTATTATGGGAAAAGAGAAAGTGGAGATTATCTATCTTTTACTCTTGCCAGTTACTAAGGTTTCCAGTTATCCTAAAGTTAAATCTATCCCCAAGTAAAGCAATGTATGTTTTTATATTTATGAAAAATATTTTCTTAAGTTATTGTCTATATTTTAGTATTTAGGTCACTAGTCATACCAATAAATTAACACATGTCTACAGTTCATTTTGGTTTTCCATAAGTAGATTCATAAACAAAGGCCTGGAAGAGCTTGAATTTATCAAGAGAAGGTGAAGATTTTATGTGATTATCTCAATAACTCAGTGTTAACATTATCTTCCTGAAATGCCATAGGAGAGGATGGTAGATATGTGGACCGAAGGAAATTTTAAAGAGCAAACAAAACACAAACAATTTCATTAAAATCTCTGCTCCCCTTACCACTTTTCTTTTTTTTACTCTCTTCTAGTTAGTGCTGTTAT
This sequence comes from Macrotus californicus, assembly GCA_007922815.1. Taxonomy (NCBI): domain Eukaryota; kingdom Metazoa; phylum Chordata; class Mammalia; order Chiroptera; family Phyllostomidae; genus Macrotus; species Macrotus californicus. The sequence continues at coordinate 11,681 of VMDR010019911.1, read as the reverse complement.
CAAATCAAAATTGTTTCTTGATTGGCAGTGTTCACATTTACTTACATTGACTCAAGAAAAACAGAAAAGAACACTTATATTTTAAACTCACTAAAATTAAAGTAAAACACAGACACAAGTCCTTGGGCTTTCCAAATGTGTGCTCCAGGTGTGAACACTGAGCCCTGGCTTGCATTTAATATAAATTCTCTACAATATTAGACAAATCATCTGCCTGTGCTATCTCATAGGAAATATGAATAGTGGAAGTACTGTTTCCTCTCTCAGAGCTATTGTGGTGCTTGTTCTTCATGGTCTGGAATCCAACAGTTCAGGGTAGAATTACAAGTTGCAAACAGCATTGCCAACCATATAAAGTGGAGCAGGACACTTGGATCCACCATGTTGGAACGGAGCCTCCTGGTTGAGGTGACAGGCAAGGACAGGTGTAAATACCCTGTACTTTTATGTCTCTCCTGTTTCTTTAAAACTGATTATGAAACATCAACATTAGTCAATGTGAGATATTGTTGAGTTTATATGCTCTATGCATATTACAGTGTTAATATTACAAGCTGAACAGGAAAAATTTTCATTACAGTGGTATAACTTTCAAAGTATTCCTATTGCACTCATTTCTATGTATACTTCAAGTCAATATTTTGTCATATTCAGTTTTGGCATTTGTGCTCAATGTACTATGAATTGGACATTTTTGCAATGATTAATAAATCATTCTTGCCATTCTCTTTCATAACTCATAATAGGAATAAGTCTAGCTGCTGCTCTCACCAAAGTTACACTGGGATGCAACAGGAATATTTGCTTTATCCTTCTCCCTCCCCCAGTAAACTAAATTTATTTGGAAAAATGATTATCAACTTAATTTCATATTCAGCCATGAAGAAAGAACAAGACTTCTTTTTTTTCCAAACACTCAACCCTCTCAAATGGTTTTTTATTCAAAACTATCCTGAACAATCTTTTTATTCAAAATTTTTTACCTTTTTTAAATTCCCAAAGGTGATACAAGAAATTTTCTTTTGTTTTTTCAGAAGCAGAATTAGTATAAGAAATATCACAGAAATTTCTCTTGAATATTTTTTTCAGCAACTATTCTGGTAAGCGAAATCACTAAAAATCAAGAATAGCCAAGAAAAACTAAAACAAGGGCCACTTGAATTTGAACCTCTTATTGCTTGTTTTAAATGTCTGTCTTGATAGTTGTTTGTATTAGAAACTGACAGAGTATCCAATATCACTTTCTTATGACATGCCACTAGTGGCTGGTTTTGGTAAACAAACTGATTAAAAGATTATCTGTCATCAAGAATTTTATCATCTTTTATATTGATTTGCTTGCTTGGTGTCAGGACGCAGTTGAGTGTCACTGAATGGAGTGGATGAGGCTGTCACTTTCTGAGAAAGAAACGAACATTGTTGTCCAAAATTCAGGCAGAAAATATTCACTGATTATTGCCAACTTGAGTGATGCATGAAAGAAAAGCCCAACTGGTTGGTAATGCACTAACTGCGTGGTCTCCATTCATGAGTCACAGGAACCACGGAGCTTCTTTCAGCTGTCTCTCTGCCTCATTCAGTGGGTGAGGCAGCTGCTGTGCCCTGTGTTCACCTGGTCACGGTGGTGACTAAGACACTCCTGCCTGCTGCAGCAGTGGCCACAATGATGACCACACTGATGCGGACAGTTGGGCCACAGCTGTGTGTGTGTCAGAGCGGTTTGGGGGAGGGGTGTATTCCAAGGGCTGGAGCAGCAGAACCATCACAGTCTGGCCTGGTCCATCTTGAATTCAAAGGACAGGCTTTCATAACTTGGAGGAAGACCATATCACGGAAGGGGGAGTCCAAATGGTAACTCTTTCTGCCTCTTAGGATGTCATAAGGATTAATCATCCAAATGTAACGTTCTACTCTCTACAGAAGGTCAAGTGAAACGAAGCTCCTACTTATGATTAGATTAGATATCTGGTTTCAGGACCTTAAAGCTCTTCTCTAGCCTTTTCTATTGCTGCTTCTTAGATCTGAAAATGTAGATCATTTCTCTGGAAACTTTGAGTCTGATTTCTAGTTCCTTCTGTTGCTGCCCAAATCCTGAAGAAAAAAAAATGTTGAAAATTTGAATATCTTCCATACAGAGGGGGTATTTGACATGAAGCAAGAGTGGGTATATTGGGGGTATTCTACCCATGATTTAAATGTTCAATTCTCTCCTTTTTCTCAGAACCTCTTTTCCAAAAAATTATCCTTCCTTAATTTAACTCCTTAGCTTGCTAGTGCCAGGACCTCTGCCCTCCTCTGAGATACGTAACCTGGCAGCAGTCATGAAAACACCATGTATACCTGTGCTCACTTTGTATTTGGTGATAGTGTCCTTATATCCTAATCCACAGCCATTTCCCACAAAACATCCCGAAGAACAAATACCTTTCAGAGATAAGGATTATGTACCTAGAACAAAGGACAAAAATTTGTTTTTAATACGTGAAAAAGATGATTTCATTCCTGAAGAGCATAGGAGAAATGTACTCTGAATTTCATATTCTATCCAGATCCATTAAATTAACAGAGAAATGAAGGAACTTGATGGAAAAGTAGTTAACATTTCACCAAATGAAATGGGGATCATGTCTCTGAAATGAAATAGTCTGGCCTGTGTAACTGTGGTTAGATATGAAAGGGTAGTGTTTGTGCCTGACAGCTGAGATCATTACTTAAGAACAATTTGTCCGTGTGGAAAAAATGGCCATTGTAAGTTTGCCAAGTAGAAGTAAATTAGAAGGGTGGGTGGTGACATGGAAGCAAAGAGGAAGGATTCGGTGAGATTAGTATTGTAAAATGAGGATAGTTGCTGTGTCACAGAAGGAAGTCCACTCCAAAGTTTGACTTCAAAGAACATGCTCCAAGAAAACATGCCTGTGCACATATGATGCCTAGACACATAAAGCAAACACAAACATCCAGTATTCTCTCTCTCTCTTCTATTTGCGCCAGCAACTTTACTATTTATTTGGTCTAGGAGGTTTTCTTTCTGAGATGCCTCATCATTTTCATCATGGAAAAGGAATTTTATTAGACGGATGCTAAAGCCGGTTTAAGACCTAGCATTGTACACTGCTTACACACAGCTCAAGCCCCCTCCGTCTGAACCACACACTCTAGAATCTATCTTGCCACTGTTTCAATAGGCACTCCATGATTTTCTAAAGAAAATACTTTTATACTGGTGTGAAATCACCTCAAAATTGGAAACATGACAAAAATATTTAACCTTCTAGGGAAGGAAAATGATTTTCTCTCAACCCTTCTAGGTTCTTAACTGAAACACACCCGTAATAAAAGACAAATAAACAGGAGAAAAACAAACAGGAATTTAATGTATATACCTGGAGGATACCCAGGAAAACTGAATGATTCCTCTAAATGGCTCAAGTCTTCACCTTAAATGCTATCTCCAGCTAAAGACAAAAGAAGATGTTGGGAGTGGAGGGGAGGCCAGTAATGGGAGGTTACCAGGAAAAACACAGTAAACAAGGGCATGATTGTTATGCAAATTCAAGTCCTTGCTTTCTCTATTAATAAATTTCTAGAGATTTAGTCATCCTTCTCTTCCTGGTACAGTGAGAGAGACAAATGGGGAGTTTGCAGTTATCTGTGGGAGCAGGAGCAGGGTAGACAGAGTCAGGGGTGGAATGAGACTTCCCCAATGTATACCTGTTACGGAGTTTTGGCTTTTAAAGCACGAGAATGTATTATCTATTCAAAACAAAAGTAAACAAAAATTTAAAAGAAAACATGTAAGAAAAGAATTACCGTAAGAAAATGCAGGCAGCTGGGGAAGAAAGCACAGTCAATATTTCCCCACAATCATCACTCTTTATCTCCTCGTTCAGGGACTGAAATGCTTCCCTGGAGAGCCTTTATGAGACTTCAATCATAATGACCATCCTCCAACAAAGAACAGTAGCAAAACCGAGTCCACACAAGGCTCTGGCCACTAGAGTTCAAATTCCTTGGCAATCATTCAAGGGTTTTTTTTTTTGTCAGACCTCAGAACAGCCAAGTAAGAATATGTTGCCTCTGGGTTCATCTTCAGATACTTTATGCAGCTTCCTTATCGGTGACACAGGACAAGATTCACTAAGACCACCCCAAGCTTCTGGCTCCAACTGTAGGCCTTTGTTAGAGAGGCTCACCTGAAAAATCAAGTGTTTCACATCCAGACGTGCCTGGCTTCGGGGCTGTGTCAGAGAGCAAACAGGGAGAGGGGAGGGGAGGAAGAGGAACAGCAGGAGGCTTTTGGTGGGGGAGGTAGATGTCGAAGAATGAGTACAAATAAGTACAAAATAATGCTGCAGAAAACAATTTGAGATAACCAAGGCAGCATGCCAGTGTATCCACTTAAGGGCAGCTTATCAATACAGTTATACTTTGGTGAACAAGGAATTAACATAGAACATAATTGCATTCTCTGAGGATTTTTCAAGGGGGGTGTGTGTATGTGTGTGTGTGTTGATGAAACTCCCACTTCCAGTAAACTTAGAATAAGCTATTTTTTTAATCTATCATCAGTTATTGAAAACGTCACTCTATAGTAAAGGGGAGCAGGGATTTAAGTTGAAAGCATGATAGGGTAACAAATGTGCTTTTCTAGATACATAGCCCTTCCCCAGACAAACTTAGCACAGTCAGCTTTTTAAATGGTTGGTTTCATATGTGTGGTTAAATTGTCTGACGTCTGTTTAATGAGCACATGAAGCTTGAAAGGAAGGGCAAACGTTGGTTTTGGACAGGAGGGACTCTGGAGACCATGGCGCTCTGTGTGTGTGCGCAGATTCAGTCTCACAGTTTCCCAGTCTTGTCAGCTGTTGCTACCTTTCCGTCTGGATCCTGTTAACTCGAAATTTGTTCTTAGCTCATGGAAAAGGTCTCCCTTTTTTTTCTTCCTACAGATAGGAGAAGGCTCTTGGCAGATTTCTTCAAAAGCAGTTAAGTCAGTAGCATCATGGAAATTTGGCAGTGAGTCGAGGACGAGGGCAGATCTAAACATTAGTTTAGGTTATTTCCACAGGCAGTTGTTCCACGATTTTTCATTTCTTTATTTTTTAACACTTAACATAATCACTCACAACAATCCCTCCTAAAGTGAACCCGCTGGCCCATTCTAATCATTGTGTAGTCTAACTAATCACGAAGTTTAAATTTAAGTTGGATACATAAACATGATGGCAGAATATGAATAAATCATCCAAAGGCCTTCTGTACTGTTCATTTTACACTTCTTTAAACTTAATGCAAAAAGTCAAATTCAGACCTTTGATTAAATAAAGATGGAACAACTAGATTACTTTGACATATTACATCTCTGGTAATGTTGTCCTTTTGCCCTTTAAATCATTTTTAATTGCTTTGAGTGTTGCCAAAATGCATGCTCACTCTAGTCTATTATTACTACAAGTAGGAAACTTGTGCCTTTAATAAAAAGATGTCTACTCCAGGTGATTTCATCTACCTTCTGTTGGTTGGGTTACTTGGGGAGGGGTACAGGTAGATATAGAAGGAATTAGGATCTGGCTCTTGAATAGTGTCTCAAGATGTTAGCAATCTTGAAACTGAATTATTTTGCATTTTATACTTTGAAAGCACTGTAGTGCACAAAAGTACCAAAAAAATGGGTCTTCTAAGGTTTTATTTTTAAAGCTACTATGCAAAACCAGTTGTTCTCACAGTAAGGCCAACTTTAAAATTTTTCAAGTGCTAAGTTCTTTAGCCTATAATTCTGTCACCATTTGATGGAAACTTTTCCTTTGCTGTCAACTAAAAGAGAAGGGAATGAAACTAATAAATTTTGAACACACACTTCATGTCGATGCAAGACTCAGATTGCTTCTTTGTGCTAAATCCTTTACCGCAATTCATCATTTCATGTAATACTTGGGAGCAACCCAGTGTCAATATCTGCATTTTACATATTAAAAAAAATACCCAAGCTCAGAAAGAATGCTCAAAGCCACGCAGCAAGCCAGTTATCAGAGAAGGGATCCAAACCAGGACAAGTCATTTAACAGCTTCATAATTATATTGCATTTAACATCCAACCCTCCTTCATGTGGAAATATGCTTTCAAGAACAGGAGGCATCGTGTAAACAGTATCTAAATAAGGAGTCTAGTCATTATACTCCTTGAGGGTAGGGAAAAGACTAATTGCTTTTAAAAATAGCTTTTTCCTTGACATGAAATCTTACAGGGAAAACCTATTTATTAAACAGATAAAAACTGATATTGTCTGATTCCAGGAAAAAAGCAGGGCAGGTTGAACTCCTGAAATGTTGACTTCCCTCCCTCTCCCTTCAGAATGAGCTTTCGACATCTCAAAACTCTGTGATGTCAGAGGTTCTGAATGTTTAGAATTATTGTTGGTAGACTATTGAAAGATTCCTCAAAAGTCAGCATGGGTAGCCCTAACTGGTGTGGTTCAGTTGGTTGGACGCCATCCCGCAAAGTGAAAGGTTGCTGGTTCGATCCCCAGTCCAGGCACATGCTTGGATCACGGGTTTGGTCCCCACTTAGGGTGCTTATGAGAGACAACCCCTCACATCAATGCTTCTCTCCCTCCCCATCTCCCTCCCTTTCCCTCTCTCTAAAAATAAATAAATATAATCTTTAAAAAAAGTCAGCATGGATAAAATCAGATGTTTGGAGCACTTGGTGTTCAGACCCATTATAGTACATTGTACAGAAACTAGTTGGCAGGCTCAGCTCTGCTTGAGTGCATCACTTAGCCTGTGGGTCTGGGCTTTCTAGCATTTAAGATGAGTGAGGGGAGACCTAGAACAGTAGATTTCAACACTAGCTGTACACTTCTAAAAGTCTTTTTAAATTCCAATACCCAAGGCACACCCCCAGGGCTTCCAATTTGCTTTCATCTTTGGTTGAAACCAGAACATGAATATTTTTTTAATGCTCCTCAGATGATTCTGATGTGCAGCCAGAATGGAGAACCACTGGCTGGGATGCTCTCCCTGTGTCTGTCCATTTCCAACGGATTCCTGTCTTCTCATTGAAATGCTTATGAGGACATTTTTAAATGTCACAGCCTTCCTGCTCCATGGCATCAGGAGCTTAATGAAGGTTAATTTCATAAATATTACTCTCTAGTGTCCATATGGCTTATGCAGTGGATTTAAGCACATAATTGGCCACAGAAAACCTGAGAGAAAGTCTTAAAGAGCTCCCCAGGAGGAGATCTCATCCTTGTTCTCATTTTCCCTGTCCTGGTCATTACAGTGTTTTCTATCAATCATTCTTGAAAGCGAAGCCTCACAAATTGTGAAGAAGAAAAATTTTGAGCCTTCTTTGAGAATGACTACATTGTTTTACTAGGCTCCTTAGGGCCTTCTGTGCCTTTTAAGTTGATGTGTACCCAGTTCCTAACACAGTAAGTAACTGGAACATAATAGGCACTCCATTTCTTTCTTAATAAATACATAAATGAAAGGCACCCAATTTAGCCAATGGATTCTTTCTTTTTTTAATTGGAACGCTTCATGAATTTGCATGTCATCCTTGTGCAGGGGCCATACTAATCTTCTCTGTATCGTTCCAATTTTAGTACATGTGCCGCCGAAGCGAGCACTAACCAATGGATTCTTGAAAGCAGAAGAGTGTATTATGAATATGGTTCCCTTATGGAGCTTCAAATTACCCACTATAAGAGAACAACTTGAATCTACTATAAAGCAAAAAGGCAGTTGAGGCACTCAATGTCATAGCCTCCTCACTCCCATCCCAGGTTTACCAACTGGAAAGATAAGTGGTTGATTTTATGGAATTATAGTATTGAGGATAGAGATCATCTCAAATAACCTGTCCACAACACAGAGTTAGCAGAAGCACAAAACTGCTGTTGTGTTCAATTTATGAACACTGTCTCACAGTTGTTTTGTGTGTGAGGTATAGTATTCAGTCCGTCTAGCTCCAGAAGCCCACTCTGCACTCCCTCCTAAGGTACCCGTGGGCACAAACAGAGTGCTCTCCTCTATCGAAAGCAGGCTTACTTTCCAGGTTCTTACTTTAAATTAAATGTCTGTCTGTCAGCTGTTAAAGTCAAGCGTCGGCTCTATATTGAACAATATAATAAGGAATTTAGATTTTTTATGCTGACATATTAAGGTACAACAAAATATGAAAAACATTTGAGGCTTCACATGTGAGATGCACAAGGAACATATGTTTAGTTGCTGCTGAACAGGCCTTACACTAAGGTCAGGAATCAGGTAATAATTCCATTGACATTCATGGGAGGATTGTCCTCATTGGCTCTGTAGGAACATAACTTCTTCCATTTTCAAAGTGCTATGCGTTATCTGCAAATAGGAACACATGCAGGGACCATCTATTAGCACCACATTATACAGAGATGTTAATGTTCTTATACCACAACCAGGACCCATTTTACTAATAACAGCAATGAGTATAAAACCTCATGGAAATCTAAATATGTGCTACCTGTTCACTGCAATAAAAGTAAAAAGGAGGGCTTGGAAGGTATTTATTCTTCTCTTTCTTCCTCTATTCTTCATCTCTTTATTATTCTGTTCTTCTGAGTTACCTTTTCATACTTAGGATGTTACCAACCAGCCAGTACTTTTTGCTTTCAGTTTTGAAAATGTGAACTTTAAATCAGATTTTTTGCAGAAGAAAATGAGTTTAGTAATCTCTGGTGTTGTTATGAGGCAGAGCCTGCATCAATAAGTAGAATAAAATGCATTTAGCTTTCAGGCTAGGAATGGACAATAATGATCCTGCAAATCAGAGCTAGAATTCTAGATGCTCTGACTGGGAATCTTGCCCAGCGCTTTTTTGGCTGTCATTTTTGTTGTTTCATATTTGCTGTTTCATTTATATGTATCAAATTAACACAAACTTTCTTATTTGGGCAAGAAAAGGAAGATGCTTATAAGTTGCTGGAGTTAAGGAACTCTCCAAGGAACAAAGCTCCCAATTAAAATTCAGGTTTCCATGTTTTTAGGAAATAGCATATATTTGGATTATCTACAAAGACATTCAACACACACCCTTATTCCAGAATGGTGTTACCAATTAAAGATGCCATAAAAATATTTCAGGTGGCATAGTTTAGTACAGCATATCTGAATCTTAAAGGTAGCAAACAATATTAGTTTGGTTATATAACGTGCTGGGCAGCCCTGAGATTCAGAAATGTTAAGGAAACAAGAATTCTTGGTCCCGAAGGGGCAGAATGAATAAATCACATTTTCTCATGGCAGAGCTTATAATACATAATGATTGTCTTGTCATTTTTTTAATTGCTTTAGAGAAACTCAGACTGAAATTATTGGTGAATAAAAGTTTATTTATAAATTTGAGGATCTAGGAGATTCCCAATACAATTCAAATCAAATTATAGTAATTATATTCCCGAGCACAAAAGTATGGGAAGTATATTGAGTGCATTTAATTTTTTAACTAAACTTACAGCAGTAGCTGTTTTCATCTAACACTGTAAAACAAATATAATGTGAAGAGATTTTGTACTGCTAAGGATTTTTGAAAACCTGCCCAGCCATGGGCCACCATGAAAAGGAATGCTGTGACACACAGTATTGTGTGTGTCCTGAATTTTTATCTGAGAGAGACTGGGTCTGCAATGAAAGAAGCATGACAACACAGTCCTTCCCCAGGCATTGTGACATCTGAGCCTGTCCCAGTGAGAATTATCAACATGAGACTGAGAACTTGAGGGAGGGTAGAATGGGGTACCCAAGTGAACCTGCAGACATTGTACCACATTATCACTGGCATGAATGATCAAATTTTAGTGGTAGGCCATTAAGACAACCTTTAAAATACCTGTGACGTCAGTTTATAAAAATATTTACCAGACTTCCCTATTCCCTTTATTTTCTTACCTTTTAATAAATATTTAAATGTTTCCCTCAATATTCTAGTTCAATGCCCCCAGATAAGTTACTCCAATAGGCATTATCATCATATAAAACAAAAAAGTGACTCTCATTAATTAATCACATTAATAATCTAATTACTTCACTTTTAAAGCTGATGCAATTTAGTGAGCTGAAAAAACATATAAAATATGATGCTGACCCTCCCCAACTTGTGGCCAAGACTGATGTAAATGAAAAGTTAGATAACAACGTACAACAGTATATGGTCATGTGTCAAGTTGTGCAAGACTCGGCAGGTGATATCAAGGGCAAGTGGAGTGGAGTGGCCTGCAGAAGGTGGGGTTGGGGAAATTTTGGATGGGCTGAGGTGCCAGGAGAAAGTATTTTAGACATAAACTTGAGCAAAGATGCCAAATAAGCATGAAAATGGGGAGATGCCCCACAGCCTGGAGAACTGTGCATGTGGAGAACGGTGGTTGACAGAGAACAGAGAGACCAGGTCTGGTCGTGTGTGGCAGGCAGCCCTGGAAGGCAGGCTACACTTCGTTCAGTTCAAGCGGCCGTGGGGAATTACTGAAGGCAGTGGGGAGGATAAAGTGCACCGATAAAAAAAGAGGATTTAGGAGCACTTTGTAGACTATATGGCAACAGAAAAAAGTAGAGCCAGAGAGACTAATAAGAAGCCAACGGAAGTATCCAGTTGTGAGTCTTTTGGAGCCTGCACTGACTGGAGCCAATTTTATCGCTTCTTGGGACCACACACTGATCCTCTGCAGAAGACTTTAAGCTTGTCCTTTTGATAAATTCTAGTTACCTCAGCACCCCCAAGCCATGATTTGTGTCTCCTCAGCTCGGTGAAGCAGTTGCTTGGGCTCCACCTTCCCGCACTGCGTTCCAGAAGGTGCATCTAGTGAGAGAACTGGGTAACTGCGGGACTCACTTTGCATGTTTTCCTTTTCTAACGGATCACAGATCCGCATTGCCGTTCTCAAGTAGCTGAAAACAGTTGTTTCATAGGGTTTTTGCAGTTTTATAGTTGTTTAAAACGGGCAGGCTAGACTAGCACCAGTTACATCTGGAAATGGAAGCCTTCCTAAGAGTTTTGTATATTAAGAGACTATATTTCATTTCCCAAAATATCTCTCCTATTGTTCAGTGTTTTATTCTTTACCCAGTTAATTATGTTATGCATCTACCCAGTGATCCACGTTTGATATATGCTTGAGGTGCTTTTTTTAAACTGTGAATTCTTTGTCATATGATTCACATCCTCTCAGATATATAAAATATAAAACTAAATTTAAAAAAAGACTTTTAGCTGGTTATTATATAATTCCCAACTACAATCAATAGCTATCTTGCATTTACAAATTTTGTTACCTGAAGATTTTGATTCATTCTAAAGATATTATTAATTCTTTTTTTTTCTTCTAAAGTGATGAGATTTCTCTCTCACACTTCTGAGATTAAAACAAAGTTTCAACCAAATTCTAATGTTTATAAGCTTGAATGTTATACATATTACTCAGAAAATGGTTAACTAGGCTCATACCTGAGGACTGGGCCAAGATGGAGGCATAGGTAGACACACTGTGCCTCCTCGTACAACCAAAAGAAGGACAACAACAAATTTTAAAACAAAAAACAACCAGAACTGACAGAAAATCGAACTGTATGGAAGTCCGACAACCAAGGAACTAAAGGAGAAACTTTCATCCATACAGGTAGGAGGGGCGAGACGGGCCGGAGAGGAC
>VMDR010019910.1:0-17954 GCA_007922815.1 Macrotus californicus | reverse complement strand
AAGAAATCTGAACAAAATAAGTGAGTGTCTTACCCGGTCAGGTCCCCAAAGGCTCAGCTCAGCTAAAGGGATCAAGGCCTGGAGTGGAAAAGAAAGTTCTGGTTCACTGAAGACTTGGAGAACCCTCACCAAGTAGAATAAAGAAAGTCTCCAGTGTTCAAGCAATATTCTATTACAGCAAGCCACAGAAAAGTAAAAGTTTTCCCTCAAGAAAATACTAAAAAAAAAAATTAAACACTTCCAAACCCCACCTCTCCCCATGCTACTCAGACTTGCAAGTGGGAGCAGATGAGAAAGGTGGAATCTCACGAACCCGGCCCAGTCCCACTAAGTGAGAATCGACACGTGAGCCACTGTGTGCACGTGCAGTTTGAGAGGCACTGAGTAGACACAGCCAGTCCAGAGTCATCTTGCATCCAAAGGACTCCAGAAAATCTAGTTGTGGAGTTGCCCAGTGAGTTTCAACAATAAAATTATACTCAACTAGTATCTCAGGCCACCCAACAAGATAATCAATCTACTGAATTCACCACATCTTCCTTCAGTCATATTCAACCTATCCAAGGAGAGTCTTAGGCTGGGCTGAGATGGCCCCAGAGGGATCTTCCAGGGAATCTGAGGAAAGTGTCTTAAAAAATGGTAATTTACTTTTTCAGTCTTCTGTGTACTCAGATTCATTATTCCTGAGGAGGGTCAAGGTTAAGTTATACCAGCTCTGTCCCTGGTTTTACCATCTAGCAGCACAGGGTGGGACAGACAAGTCTTAGTGACAGAGTCAGGAACTCTTTGGTCCAGTTTTCCCTATTAATCATCTCTCTTCTGCTCCATCTCAAAATCATAATTAACAAAAAAAATAGCAATCTGAAAGAATCCGTGGGATATGAATTTGTACTACAAAGACTCTGGGTCTCAGAAGGGACATCTGCAGAAAGGCAGCACTGAACAGTTAAAAGATAAAGCACCTCTGCTTTCCTGGCTTTCTCTTTCCTTCATTAGCCCTATAAACAAAATAAAACAAAACTACACTGTTTTAAAATAAAAGCAGAAGTATTTATGTTTTAATTCACTTGAAAAAGTCCACTGATTTTTTAAAAGTAATGATAAATGGCAGTCAATTTTTTTTGGGGGGTGGTTAGGGAAAAAAACTTTCATTCCTGCTACAATATTTGGAGCTAAGGGTTTAAAGGGAAGAAACTGTACATACATAAGGTGACTGGGAAAGAACACTGAAAGCCAGACAGTACACCAGGGAAAAGTCTGACAATTTGGCTCTCCAGAGTTCCCACATTAACTGATCTGTTACATAAATACTTGATTACCCAGTTTTTCTCTTAAAAGCACTGGGTTCCATCTTAATTAAAAATGTTAGTTAAAGTCTCCTTTAGTTCTCAGGAACCATAAAATTGTCTGCCTCAGCAGGCCAATTACCTTTATTGCATTTCATAGCCAAAAGCTATAGGTCTAAAGATGGCTGGTCCTCTAATCTATTTCACTCAATACTGATGATCTACCAACAACTGGGTGAACAAAATATTACTTCTTGATATTTTAGAAAACGTAACTTTTCAAAACAATGTTTTTTCCACCAGAAAGAGAGACCACCTGGACAATATTATCAAATAAAACTGATTCCTACCTTTGTTTAGTCCATCAAGATTTGAGGAAGAACAGAAAGGAATTTTAACAGGGAAATGTGAAATCAAAGGAGGATGATACTTTTTTACTGTTATTGCTTTTCTGATTTGTTTTATTGTCTGTGTCTAAACATGCCTGAAGGCTGACAGGGAGGAGCCTCTGGCAAGAGAACAACAACTGAGTGAATTGCTCCAAAAGGCAGGATACAGAACCCAGGTTCAAGGAACATCTTAATATAAATACAATAATATTGTATTTAATATTGTAATATAAATACTCTTTCAGTGTAACTGGAGAAAGAGAAAAGTTTTTCGGGAAAAGGATCAAGGGACTCTTCTCTGATAGGTCTGACACTGAAGTAGGTGGCAAGATGATCTACTAACAGTATAGATCATACGAAAGAACGAGGCGCTTTGAGAAGAGCTGAAAATGCTTCAAAGAGATTCTGCAAAGAACAGAACCAGGGGGATTCCAGTCAGATGGAGGCACAGGTAGACATGCTTTGCCTCCTCGCACAACCACAAAAAGAATTGTAACTAAATTTCAAAACAAAAAAACACCCAGAACTGTCAGAAAATCGAAGTGTTGGAAGTCCAACAACCAAGAATTTAAAGCAACCACAATCATCCAAATGGGTAGGAGGAGTGCAGAGGCAAGCAGACAGTGTGGCTCTGAAAGGTAGCAGAACACACACAGGCGGCCCCACATTCACATGTGGTGGATAAAACTTGGGAGAGACACCTTGGGAGTGAGTGATCCCAACCCCAGGCCAGACCACACCGCCCAGGGTTCCAGTGCCGGGAAGATAAATCCTCATAACTTCTGGCTGTAAAAACCACTGGGGGTTGAGGCAGCAGAAGAAACAGCTGGACTTTCAGGAAACATCACTTAAAGGGCCAGAAGAGTCTTAAAACGTATGCAAACCCACCCACTCTGGGATTCAATACCTGGGCAACAATTGGTAGGGTGCTAGTCGCATAAGGGGAGTGGGTGAAGTGACTGGAAACAGGCGAGTGCCAGGTACACTCCCAGAAGCCAGGCAGCAACACAGTCCCCTCTCTGAACCCTCACCCCACTCAGAGCCACAAAGTGGTAAAGCGGTTTCCCCACCCTGGCAATTACCTAAAGCTCCACCCCACACAATTTACTGGGGCCTTTTACAGGCAATCAAAGCAGCTCTCCTAAAACACAGCAACAAACACAGTGAAGGTGCTAAATTGAGGAGACAAAGAAATATATCCCAAATGAAAGAACAGAACAAAACCCCAGAAAAAGAACTAAATGAAATGGAGATAGCCAACTTATCAGATACAGAGTTCAAAACACTGGCAATCAGGATGCTCAAAGAACTCATTAAGTATGGCAAAAACATAATGGAAGAAATGAAGTTTATACTGAGTGAAATAAAGAAAAGTCTACAGGGAACCAACAGTGGAGAGGATGAAGCTGAGAATCAAATCAATAATTTGGAACAAAAGGAAGAAAAAATCATTCAATCAGAACAGCAAGAAGAAAAAAGAATTTTTTAAAAAATGAGGAGAGGCTTAGGAACCTCTGGGGCAACTTTAAATGTACCAACATCCGAATCATAGGGGTGGCAGAAGGAGAAGGGGAAGAGCAAAAAATTGAAAACTTATTTGAAAAAATAATGAAAGAAAACTTCCTTAATTTGGTGAAGGAAATAGACATACAAGTCCAGGAAGCACTGAGAGTCCCAAACAAGTTGGACCCAAAGAGGACCACACCAATACATATAGTAATTAAAATGCCAAAGGTTAAAGATAAAGAGAGAATTTAAAAGCAACAAGAGAAAAGCAGAGAGTTATCTACAAAGTAGTTCCCATAAGACTATCAACTGATTTCTCAAAAGAAACTTTGCAGGCAAGAAGCGACTGGCAAGAAGTATTCTAAGTGATGAAAGGCAAGGACCTACAACCTAGATTACTCTTTCCAGTAAAGCTATCATTTAGAATGGAAGGGCAGATAAAGTGTTTCCTAGAAACGGAAAAGCTAAAGGCGTTCATCATCACCAAGCCATTTCATTTCATGAAATGTTAAAGGGACTTATTTAAGAAAAAGAAGATCAAAACTATGAACATTAAAGGGCAACAAATTCACAACTATCAACAACTGAATCTAAAAAACAAAACAAACTAGGCAAATAACTACAGCAGGGACAGAATCATAGATATGGAGATCATTTGGAGAGTTATCAGTTGGGAGAGGGAAAGGGAGAAAGCGGGAAAAAGGACAGGGAATAAGCATAAATGGTATGTACAAAATAGACAGGGAGAGGTTAAGAAGAGAATAGGAAATGGAAAAGCCAAAGAACTTATATACATGACCCATGGACATGAACTAAGGGGAGGGATTGCTGGAAGGAAGGGGGGCACTGGGAAAGAGGGCACTGGGCAGAGGGGAGGGGCAAATGGGGAAAAAAATTGGGACAACTGTAACAGCATAATCAGTAATATATATTAAAAAAAGGAAGAATAGAGAATAAAAGAAAGAACAGAACCAAACGCTGAGGAAGAAAACTCTAGAAAAGTCTTTGATGGCCAGTTGAAATTGGTGAACATGAATTTATAGAGGTACAAATCTATATGATAGGGTTTTCCCTTGCTGGTCTCAGCAACTCAGTTCATTCACTAAAGAAGGTAAAGAACTGAGATGGTCCAGGGCTAAGAATTTGCCAGCAAGAGGAGACAGATGGATACTGGTATAAGAGTGACCAAAGATGCAGTAAAAGAGCAATTGTAATTGATGTGACTGAGTGGAGCTTAGAAAGATGAAAGACTGTATGTAAACAATAAGCAGAAGGACTGAGCTTTGGATTTCAGAAGTGGACCAGTTTCAGGTTGGGGGACATCAGTTCTACTCCCCGACCCCGAGCACATCTCAGGCAATTACCATACCCTCCCTCTGTGGCTCAGCTCTCAGTGGGTTCTACTTTCACCTTCTGTCCCTTCTAGTTGTTAGTTTCTCTTCAGGCCTCACTGCCCCTTATTTGTTCTCTCACACTGCTAGCCTCTGAAAGTAGTTCCTTTATTAAAATGTCCTTATTGGAACTAACTGGAGGAATTCTAATTCCTGCTGAGATCCTGATTTATCCAGATATTCATTATGTTAATCACATGGGGTTTTCATTAAAATTAAACTAAAGCCAGATATTCCTAGCTTTTTGTCTTGTCTTTCAATAAAATTACAATACAATCATACAAAATTAAAATTATATACCCTCCAAAATCACAGAACTCTGAACTCTGTAGGAGGAAAAAGCATTAAAAATTTCATCAAAGATGAAACTAAGAGCCAAACCAGCGAAAAGCAGCAGAGCTAGCAAGTAACAAGGGGAGAGCTCACTCAGTGCAGCGCAATGAGCACTAACGCTAACGTTGTGCCAGGCAACATTTTAGGTGCCTGCCTGGATCCACCTTGTGCCGTAAATATTCTAATTAACGAAAATCCAGGTTTTCCCAAGCCCAGGTGTCCACTGCTCTATTACTGGCACAAAGATTTACAGCAAGGGGGAAATAGTAAGCAGAAGGAATTACTAAAACCAAAACCATAAATAAAGCAAACTGTATATGGCCTACCCCAGTAATAAGTTGGAAAATGTTCATAAAGTAAAAATGTTCATAAAGTTTCAAATTTCTGTGCCTGACCTTCATGTCACTCCATAATTCAAAATGAACTCAACTAGCCAGTGGGCATTTTCTCCTGGTGTGCTGCCCAGATGTTCACTTGCCCTTCCTGTGAAGGGCCACATCCTTCCCGTTAAGGTCTGACTTCCACAAAGCCTTCCCAGTTACTGTACCCCAACAGATACCTCCCTCCTCTAAATTCTTGCTGTTGTTATAATACTACAATTTAGTTTTTAACTATTCTTTGAGAGGGAAAAATGCCCCCTTAGAATCTAGGCTAACATTATTTTATTCCCAGTGTGTGTCAGACACATGCTAAAATTGGGAAATACAAAATGACTGAGACTACTCCCAGGTCCAGCAAGAGCTTTGTCTTTTGACAGATATGTAAATACTACTAATAGCCATAGTCCCTACGACAACTCATGGATATGACAACTCACGGATACAACAAGTGCTAAGTGACTATAAAATCCACTGAGTTAGAAATTTTCAAAGCAGAAAGAACTCTCAGAAATAGTCTATGCCCTGGCTGGCGTGCCTCAGTGGATTGAGTGCAGGCCTTTGAACCAAAGGGTCGCTGGATGGATTCCCAATCAGGGCACATGCCTGGATTGCAGGCCAGGTCCCCCCCAGGGCGGGGCGCATGAGAGGCAACCACTCATTGATGTCTCTCTCCCTACCTTCCCCTCTCTAAAAATAAATAAATAAAATCTTTTTTTTAAAAAAGAAAAGAAATAATCTAGTTTTATGTATCCTCTGAGTACAGGAAAATGGGAGACTGAAGCCCAAAGAGGCTAAGTAACTTGGCCCAGGCTGATGGGTGGTTGCTTTGACTTCTCAGCAAAAATACTTTTGACTGTAATTTTCCAACTGAGGCCCAAGGATGCCTGTGTGTCCACAGCTTCAAGATTCATAATTTCTCTACAATTGCTTTAAGTTTGTGTGTTTATATCAGTAATAATTTTAAATTAACATAAACATAAACTGAATCATGTGATTATAACGGAACACTCCTACACCACTGGATTTCACCAGACACTCCAGGGGACCCATGAACATATTCCCCGGGGCTGCGAACACTCACATTCCAGCATACTGCTTAGCAGAGTGGTCAATGTTATTTCCCATTCCAGCCGATTTCAAAATCCTCTCTACTCAAAAATGGCCTAAAACTCATCCATTCAATAAACAGTTAAGCTCCTACTATGTGGTAGGTGCTGTACTAGAAATCCTGGTTAGATGAAGAGGAATAAACTGGAAAATGGGTGGAAAAGTGACTGAGAAAACTAAGTGTATAACCAACATTTCCTACATGGTTTAATGCTGCCACTGCCTGACACTAGACTTTGTCCAAAATCCTTTATTAGAAGGCTGTCTCTGTCAAATTTTTTGAGTATCAATTTCTTTTCCCGTAAGTTTTATATAACAAGCTCTCAAATATTTGTGGAATAGAAATTTAACATAGCAGGTTAACAATAGTCTTTTCAAAAGTGAATAGTTTGAAATGATATTATATTTAGTACAGGAAATTAAATGCTTGACAAGAAAAAAAATCACTTTCTGAACCTCCCAATGGTTTTTCCAAATTATAATGGGGGATCCTCTACTTCTCTGCTTAAAATGATTGTGTCTGCTCAAACAGAAGAGAACATTTAAGGAGTAAGCACAGCATCCTCTGTCACCACCCTTTGAGTCAACAACTTTTAGCACACAGATGATCCTTCTGGATTTCAGTTCTTTGTTATTAGTCACTTACGCTGAATCTGCCCAGAATGCACTAATATATTACTAATCATTGGGAGGTAGATCCACCTTAAACCTGAGTTAGAACTAGCTTCCCAATATAGTGCACCCAGACGACTTATTTAATTAAGATGCTGATTTTACAGGATTTTTCTAAAGTTTTCCTTGTAGGTTTACTCAGATTCATACAAACAATGAAACAAATTTTCTCATACTTATTGGGATGATTAACCGTCAGCGAGTAAACCTAGCTTGTTTCCATTTAAAAACGCGCTCTTCCAAGAATTGTTCGCTGGGATTAAGCAGTGCCTCCTTGCTGAAGGAGCGGCTAGCCGCGGGTCTGCCGGGTCTCCGTGGCCGCCGAGCAAGCAGCCTGACTTCAGGCCAGTCCCTTCACCCCGGGGTGGCTCCACAGCAGCACCCACCTCCGGAGGAACCGAACCCGTCCCGGGAAAATGCCTAGGACAGTGACAGGCGCCTCGGGAACGCCCAGGCTAGTCCTACCCCGAAGCGAACGTAGGCAGAGCGTGCCTCCCACCCGCTCCGCACCAGCATATTCTCGAACCCAGTCCGCGACAATCGCTCAGGGGCGCGAAGGGGCGGTGACGCCGCGCAGGGCCCCTCGAGGTTCAGAGGGTGCGGGGCGGGGAGGCCCCGGCCCCGCGCCGGGCGAAGGCGGCGGACGCTCTGCGCCGCTCCCCTCCCCGTCGGGCCCAGGTCTGACAACAGGCGCGAGCCGCCCGCTACCCCGGCCGCCGCGCCCGTTCGCGCCTCCCCGCTTGGCCCTCGGCCAGGCCGTCCAGGCTCCGACACGCACCTCAGCCCGCCTGCCTCCCCTCTGGCATGTTCGGACGGGGTCCCGGCCTCTCTCGCGAAGAACTCCCGGGCGGCCGCCGCCAACCGCCGGCCCTCCACTTCCGCCCACTCGGAGTGCCGAGGGTGTCGATCCGCCGGGTAGCCGAGCGCCGAGTTTCCGATGGGACGAAGCTGGATGGGGCGGGGCGGGGCGGGGCGGGGCGAGGCGAGTAGAGGGCAAGAGGCGAGGATGGTGCTTACAAACCGAGGCCTTTGGAGATACAGTGACTCTCGAAAGCCGCAGGACCCTGGAAATCGTGGTGGAGAATGCCACTGTACTGCGTGAAGATCCTAAGACTTGATCATTTAAATTCAGCTAATACTCCCGTGGCATAGGCGCTAGGTTCAGAAAGGTGGATAACGGGCTTTCACCTCTCAGGGTCTCCCTGGGCTGAGCGCAGCTCGAGGAATCACTTAGGGAGCGACTGCACAGTCTAGGCAGGAAATGACGTGGGGATGGCAGAACGTCGTGCCGGGAAAATGACAAAATACTCTTCTGGTTGCTTCTATTTTATTAGCAAAAAACAAAAACAAAAAACAGCAAGAACATCCTTGAAAGTGGAGGATCAGGGGCAAGGAAGGTTTGAGGAGAGTGAAATCTTTGTCTTGAGTATTGTAAGGCAAATTGCCAAGAAAATGTGATAAGGTTTCCAGGCAGGGCTGAAAGCCTTCTTGGGATGTGTTAGTCTAAATTTAAAATGAAACCAGTCATCATGCTTTTGTATGTTTTTCTGCTGTGATGTAGGTAGTAGAAAATTAGTCGTAACCAAGGTTGGAGTTTTACAAGGCAGAAGGATCAGGGAGCAAAGGAGTTGAGAGTCTATGAAGAGAAAGGACATCATGGAGAATGATGGAGTTGAAGCTTGTGTTACAAGCTTAGAAGGGATTCACCTAAGTGGCTCTGAACCAGGTTAGTACCAGGCGTATAGGAGCCTGTGTTTGCAGCCATGAGAGTGGAGCTGAGCATCAGGACAAAGTTCTTGAGAGTTTACCTGCCATTGGGAATGTACGTGATCGAGAGAATGCTACCTGCTTCCAGACCAGAAGTTCCCAAAGATAGGAGACCTGTTGGAGTGACTGGTTACAGCTGAAGGGAGAGTAGCATAGCCATGAAGCAGAGGCATAACCATGGTGAGGGTGTTGCCATGTCTTACCCCAAACAAACTTCACCTTTGGCCCATCTGTATGTGTCACATGAATGCCCATGAGGGAGCATCCACAGCAGAGGGGCACCAGTATCCAGGATGATTTGACCAGCCTCTTTCCAGGGTCACCTGGTGTTTGTGCAATAGACCTATGAATGGAGTAGCCATGGTGTTCAGGGATGGAGCTTCCTCTCAGCAAGGCAGATTCTAGACAGTGTGACACCCCCCCCCCCAATCAGCTGCAGTGGTTAATGTGCAGCCAGTGTTATTATACCTTCCCTCAAGAAGAGCAGGCAGCCACAGGTGGATCAACTTGGTGGCAAGTTGATTTCCACAAACCCAGATACATATCCTGGGTTTGGATTTGTCTTCCTGTCTGTAGGGCCCTGGCAAGCAGTGCTCTGATTTATCACCATGGGGTTTCCCATAATATCACCTGGGACCAGGGACCCCCTTTAGAGTTAGAAAGGTATGACAAAGGGGACAATACCACAAGATCTACTAGTTCTGTCATACGTCACACACCCAGAAGCTGGTAGATAGAATATAATGATAGAACATTGGAACAGTCTCTAATGTCACAGCTAAGGCTCTAGCCTCAGAATAACATTTCGCAGGGTTGGGATGCTGTGCTATGGGAAGTAATATATATTTTGGTGTATATATACCAGGGCGTTGCATCCCTGAGTCCCTGATAGAGTCCTGGCTCTTCTAGCAGCAGAGAACACTCTGCCAGGGACACACACTTCCTTTAAATATAAAGACCTCTTCATTTGGGCTCCTCATACAGGCAACGAAAAAATTGACCCTATTATCAGGAGGAAATAGGAGCAAGGAAGACTTTTTCTGGAACTCACACACTCACTGGACATCTTTTCCATGCCTGGCGATAGCAGTTAATGGGCAGTGCAACAATCCTGGCAGGACAGGGCATGGCAACCAGAGCTTAGACTGTGTACTGAGACAAAAGAACACAGGTACAAAGGTCTAGGCCACTCATCAAAGAAGCAACCTAGGCCAGCAGAAGTGCTAGTTGAGGGTGAGGGGAATCTAGAATGGATGATACAGGGAGAAATAATGGAAATCACCATGTCCTTGGGACCAACTGTAGCAGAAGCCCATAGCTCAACTTAACACTCCTGATGTGGGTATAACTGGACATCAGCATGAAGAATCAGTAACAGGACAACACAACATAACACAACATGTGAGGAATGGACAGTAACAGAGGCCACCAGAGCCAACCCATACTTCTCTACTGTCCCTTCTGTTCTCTGAAGTCTTATTTCTGGGAAAGCCTGCCCCTTTGTACCTGTACAAACCTGGAAGCACTGACCAGAGTTCATTGGACCAGAAGCAGGCTTCAGCCAGACAGGCTACCTCTCCCCTGGGGTAGCTGGGAGGCATGTTATCCAGTGTATTCCAGAACTCTCCTTGAGACTGAGCTCTAGCCCCCTCAGGAATGCCTTCCCAGCACACCTTTTATTGGCTTCCTTTCCTTTTCCCACTGGCTTCCCCATTCCCTTCCTGGTGCTTCTTGCTATCCCCTCACAAGTTATGAAATACAGCCCTTGAAACCATATCTCAAGGATGGCTTCCGGGGGAATCCTTCCAAGATATTATGAAAGACCAAAAATAACCTACACTTATTATGTCTCAACTATCTTTATTTTTTTAATTACTTTATTGTTGTTCAATTACAGTTTGCATTTTCCCCCCACCACTCCCCCCCGACCCCAGCCAATCCCACCTCCCTCCCCCGCTCCCACCTCCCCCTTGGTTATGTCCATGTGTCCTTTATAGTGTCTCAACTATCTTTATACGTTGAACTCGCACCCCTGTAAGACAAATACATCCCTAGAAAAAAAAGGTAATATTTTGCACAGACACTTTGAGTCCTGGAACTTAGCATGACTTCATTTTTCTCTCCTTTACATCAGAAGACATGTTAAAGTATTGCTATAGCATGTGATAACCCAACTGCCCCAGGGTCTCCCAATTTCAAACACACAAGAAACACAAGTCAGAGACCTAGTAGCAGATGTTGGTAGGAAGTTAAGTTTTCTGTGTTCCTGATAGTGGTACCCCACTTATGGTAAAATTAAACCCTTTTTATCTCCCCTTTGGGTCTCAGTGACAGGCTCTTTCTCAAAGTGAGGCAATCCTGCCATATTAATGGCTTGTGAGGACTCACAGATCTTTCCTGGATTGAAAAAGAGAGACAGAGACAGAGACAACACTGTATTCCTGAAACAAAAACACTCAAAAGAGGAAAGAGAATCTTTACTAGTATAAAAATTACTGGTAGTGTTCTCTTTCTTCTCTTAAATTTCTGGTCTATATTCTAAGGCCAGCTAGCAAATGTTGGTGCAGGGTATGCAGAAGCTGGCAGAAATAAAACGATTAGATATAAATTGCAGTACTAGCTATTAAGGCAATTAGATATTACTATAGCTTCGTGTTTTCATTTCAGCCTCAGATTTACCATAGTTTGACCTGGAAAAGATAATCTGAAGCATGAAATTTCTGTGGTTTTAGTCTGAAGAAGCACTATGACAGGCGCAGTTTCTTGCTCTTTACATTTTTTAAAGCATTAAATGAACACCTATAGTGTTTCATACTGCATGGCATATCAGTTTGTAATGGACCACAATTGGTATGGAATCTAATCCTCAAAACAACTATAATTTTCCATATCTTGGTAATTCTTTTTTTTTTACCAAAGACTGACAATTGTTTGGTCTTCTGTTTCTAAGCCCCTTGCTGGCTAAGCCCTCTCCTGTCTTATTCCTCATTATGGATTCCACAGAGCCTTATACAGCAGGTATTCGACACACCCAATAGCACTAACCACAAGTTGTATATACGTTATTATCTATCTGTTTACTTTTGGGGGTCTCCTTCCACTAGGATATAACTCCTTGAGGAAAGAGACTTTATATTGTTCACCCCTGTCTCACACATAGTAGATGGTCAATGAATAAGCATAGAATGCAAAACTAAAAATAATAATAAGAGCAATACATGATAATAGTGGCAGAATTGGACCTATTTCCAGTTGCCTAATTCAAAATATGCTTTATGATCACTAAAGGGCACAAAAAATGTGAGCAAAATTTGATATGTAACTCTTGGCAATGTAGAAATGATTGAGATGTCTCACCAAGCACCTCCAATTTAGTCATCCTTCACTGGAGGCTTTTATGGTTTAAGACCACAAGGACAATTTAACATCCTCAAAGGCTGTAACAATTAAAACTCTGCTTTAGCAATTCTCAGATTGGGTCTATTGGTTCAGGAAGCCCCTTGCATCATTTTGTTTTTACCTTAATCTTGCTATTGTGCATTGCTAGCAAATGCCTCTACATGCACCTCAGCACCCACGCTTCTTGTCAGTTTCAGGACTCTGTATATGCAAAGTCCTCAAAGTAGTCAAATGTCTCCAATCAGTTTTACAGCAAAGCTGAGCTCTGTGGTTTTCCACTTGCTTGCTATTGCATATTTTATTTTTTAAAACTGTAAATAAAGCTGGATCTAAATAGGAATATGGTGTTTCAACAGTGTGACTCCAACCATATGGCCACCGCTGCCACCCAGCACAATCATGCAGCTGTGTTTACCACCTGTGTTTATATCCGGGTGTCCCTGGACATGGGTTGAATCTGTAGGTGGTCTGGAAGAGAGCAGGGAAATTGGGAAATTCACTCACTGCCAGAGAGATATGACAGATATGGAACCTGGGGAGAGGGAAGTTGGTCAGAATATAAAAATGACTCATCTTAGTGATATGGGGATCTGCCTGCCCTGTTACTACAGAGAGGGCAAGGAAAAGCTAAACCTTGGTTTTCTGTGAACAGGAGTTTAGACTTATTTCTCTTCTAAATGAAAGAGTTATAACTGAATCTAAGATAGCATTTTAATTTAAACTGCCAGGTGTTGGGGTTTTTGTGTGTGTGTTTGTTTTGTTTTTTCTTTTAAAACTTTTCATTTGAAGGTCTTACATACTTCAGTGGGAAAAAGGCCAATTTGCATTTTATCATTAGTGTCTGCAATCATAGAAAAGACACAGAAAATGATACCATATTTCAAGTTTATTCCACTCATGTGATATTTCCCTTGATAGACAGGGGCTTAGGGTAGCAGACTGGCTGGCTTGTCATGTTATACATCTGCTGTCAAGGAATGTCACCCCATTTGGAGCAAAAGCACCAGTTAGAGTTTCACTTGGGCAGAGAGACATGTTGCTGGCCTCTTGGCTTTTGCGTAGGATTTGAGTCCTGTTCTGAAGGCTTCCAGCTTCTAATAGTTTCAGAAATGCCTTTCATACAATTTGTCTGCCTGGCTTCACACGTCAGTTCTTTTTGTTTCAACATGACACTTTTCATCCGACTCCTTTCATTGCTCGGCCAACACCTTGGTTTCTCACAAACCCAGTAAAAGATTTTAAACTCCCTAAAATTAGTTTTCTCATTCTCTGTTTTCAGTAGATTTCACCTAAGTTGTTGACTCAGCGGTGTTTCCCTGGAAGGTATTGACTGTAGTTCCCAAAGGTGAGTAGAAACATCAGTGTGCAGGATGCCCACTCGGTGTGTCCACTGCAGCTGGGGCCTGGCTGCTAATGACAGTGCATCCTGAAGGATGTGTCCTGCCCACCTGCATGCAGCTGCCTCATGTAAGCACATCTTCAACACAGCTCCTCGTATGCTACTGCTGGGACAGTTCCCAGCAGGTCAGAACTCTCTTATACTTTCCATGGAGTGAAGGGATGAGGAATACAGGAAAAATTAAGAGCCAAAGGTAATTTCCAATTCACCCTTTAGACGAAAGTCTGAACCTTTGTTCTTTATAATGGGATGCTTATAACAAAAGTGATAACCATAGAGGGTAGCCAATTGATTTGAATAAGAACTTATTTTTCTACCCCTGGTGGAATTTGAGCAGCAAAACACTAAAAATAAAATACAAAAATATCCATGATCCCTGAAAAATCAATGGTTGACTATATTGTTGTTGGGTTAAATATAGACAGATAAATTGATTGATATAGCTAGAGATACAGTGTGTCCTCACTTAGGTCATCGGGAGGCTCGCAGAAGCTGTGACTTTTAAGCAAAATGACATATAATGAAACCAGTTTTAACACAGGCCAATTGATATAAACAAGAGTTAAGTTTCTACAGCATATTTTTGATCACAAAAAATCACCAAACTTCTAAGTAGAGACTCAAAATCTAATTTTAAACTGAAATATATGTGAGCTATATAAACATTTATGAAAGGTTAATGGAAACAAGTAAGATTATTGTTTTCCAACCTGCTTATTCCAGTTTCAGGGTCGTAAGTGTCTGGAGCCCATCCCAGCAGCTGAGGGCACGGGCAGGCCCCACCCTGGACAGGACACTGCCCATCACACACCTCACACTCACACAGGTGGGACACTGTAGACACGTGCAGAGCTCTGGGATGTGGTAGGAAACCAGGGTCCACAGAGAAAACCCTCACAGACATGAAGAGAGAGTGTACACTCCAGACAGTGACCCCAGCTGGAATCAATTGGGTTTTTTCTCATCAACTTTTTAAAAAAGTGACATGGAATGAAACTGCATTATTCAAAGACCTATTGTATAAATTAACTACACGCAGAGTTTAGGAACCCACATTCTTGGCTAGGCCTGATATCAGCCCTGATCAGATGCATTTTTTGACTGCTTGATAGTTCGAGTTATCTCATTTTAAAAGAAAGTGGTCAGGAGGAAGAAACTCAAAAGTTACTTTAAGTTCTAAAATCCCATGACCACACTTTTCAACAAACTATTCTTAGTCTTGGCTGAACTATGGGCCTTCTCTCTGACAGCTTTATCTGGCCGACCATCTGCAAAGACCAGAACATATGGGTGGTGGTAGTGGAGCTCTTCCTAATAACTATATGACAGTGGTAATGGATCACACTAATTTTTCTTGCTGTTCTATTATGGGGATTTTTTTTCCCCTCTTATACACTTTGTTCTTTGAATTTGTTACCTGGCAAGTCGTTTTTAAAACTGAGAACTTTTGATTGCTTTCTCTGACTTGGAGGCAGATTTTAGTCCTCTGCTATTTCCATACCTTTTTGCTCCTCTGTCCTGGACCACTTTCACACCTCCTCAGCCCCTTGCCCCATGAACTAATTGCTTAGCTTCTTAGTCCCTGACTAGGGTACTCCAGTAGAAAACCAAATTATAGCAGGTTAGCTGTGAAGTAAAGTAATAAAGAAAACAACAATGTTATTTACGTGAACTGCATTTTCAACTTTTTTTAAATTGAATTCCTACCTTTCCATAAAGTAATTTCTTCGTACCGTGGCCACACTTCTTCAGATCCTGGATGTGTGGGTCTGTGTTGATTTGCATTATTATTATGTTTTGTATATATTTAACATGATGCATATTCATCCTACTAACAGATTAGAGGCTTAAATAAATGCATAGACGTGAATGATAGATTTTATTTTAGCACATGTATATATTTTATTTCTTATATAAACAATAGCTTTTTAGGGCTATAGACTTGTAAGGGTTCCTACCAATGTTTTATTTGAGAACAAATGCAGAAAATGTTCCTATGTAATTATAATTTTATCCTAGAAATTTATATACAATGGTTGCTGATTTCAAATTGTGAAAGAAAAATCCAGTGGTTGCTGTTAGTCCTTTCACATCATTTTGTGTTTTAGATATGTTTAATTATACTTCTTATTGCTGTTAAGTATCCTCCTGTTTGTAAGCATCTTTTTGTTAAAACACATTTAGAAGGATATTGTTATCCTTTAGGAAAATCAGTTTTAAACCAAAATTTATAGCCCAACATTTCTCTTGGTTATAATTCTGGGAAGGGGAAATGAAATGCATTGCCATACCAGTTTTTGTCTCCCACCCCCACCCACTCATGGGTTTTGATATGTTTTAAGAGAAATAATAGATGAATTAATTCTTAAAGAATTTAGAATGTCCTACCTGAACTAGCAAGTCAATTTCCCACATCAAACAGAGGGAGGAGCTTTATGCATTTTTAGTTGATCTATATTTACAGAATTTTCACATTGCCTTTCTTTCCTGGTTTACAACACAGTAATTCTTTTGTTTAAAGATGTCTAAGTTCCAAACTCACTAAATTGTATACATTAAATATGTGCAATTTTTGTATGTGAATTGTAACTCAACAGAGCTGTTAATAATTTTTTTAAAATGTCTAAGAGATCTGTGTTTAACTGATTCTAGAGGCAGTGCAAATCTAGAAAGCACTTTCAAAAAGGATTTATTTTCTGGGCAAAACTAATCGCCTAGAAGCTGACTCAGAGATATCCTCAGTACATGTGTGCTGCAGCGACTCAAGCTTGTTTTCCAGACAGTGACGATGCCTCTGGTACTCCAGGCATCGCCCTTTTTCTCTACATGAGCTCTCTCGATTTCTGTGAATTAAGCTAATCTGCCATTAAGTAAAGACATTATAATTATTATCATTTTTGCAATATTTATTTTCCAAAAGCAAAATATAAAAAAAAAACATATTTTGGATCATGGAAGGTGATGAAGATAATGAAAAATCCTGTGTTGTACTTTTTAAAATATGTTGTGCTCAGGTCTTATTTGATAAATATTTACAATTAGGGCTAATACAAACTGACTGCCTAAGAGGATTTGTTGGGTTAAAATCTTTAACAAATAAGAAAGTAACAGCTGAAACTCTGAAGAAGCTGTCTTTCCTGCTTGTTTTCCAAGTACATGCTAACATATTTAAATCTGCAAATTTTGAGTGGGACAAAATAAAGGACTGTCCCATTGATTAGGTTTATTATAATTATATAAGCACTATTTGGGGATAGAAATAATCCCAGGCACTAGGCTGCTGGCACAACTCATCTTTTTATAATGCAAGCATGAGAAAATTATTAATCTTTAATTTTTAATGTACTTATTTAATGAACGTATATGCATATTGTAGTTCACATTACATCCACACATTCACATTATTGTGATCTGTATTGGAAATTTAGAAATACAGGCATTGTAAGCTTCATATGAAGATAAGTAATGAATTAAATACACATTGTTACTATGATTTTTGAAAAATGACAATACAAAGTTATTCAAGTGTGTTTTAATACAATATGCCTATCCTGACTAGAAATCTAATAACTACATGTCACGCAGTTTTAAATTACCAGAGGTGGTCTACATGTCATGACCTTTAATGAGCCTAAATAGCTAACTTTGAATATTAACCTTCATATAAAATATAATTATCGAATGCGTGGAGTCCTGTCATGGAATTACAAACCCTCTGTCAAAGCTTTTTACTTTACCCAATGAGATTTCATGCTATCTAAGCACACAAACTAATAGAAACAGCAAGTTAACTTGATAAACTTAAGAGTCTTTACATTTTTTTATAATAGAAATTAGAATATTTTATATCGTAGAAGCATTTTAATGAACTACTCTTCCAAGAAGGCTAAGAAAGCAGCTTATTTAAATGCGAAATAACAAAATACAATCCATATAAAAATTTACAGCTCTGATATATGAAATTATGCTTTTTTCAGCATGTCTGTAATAATTAATAAAATCAATATTGCTAATGATATTTACAATTAATTGTTTTCAACTATTGAGAAACACTTGGAGACAAAAAACCCTTATTTAATATATAAAATCTATGGGAGTCTGAGCTGTTAAAATCTCCATTTAGCTTTGGTTCCTGACACACCCCAAGTTCTTTTCAGTCCATCGTAAACATAATGCATGCAGAAATCCTATTTGCCTGTCCAGGGAGTGCCCATGCTTCACGGGCGATCAGTACATAGTGGCCACCAGAACATTCCAGAAGATGAAGCAAGCATTTCAGTCTGTGGCTGATGGTGGCGACAGACATCAATTTCTTATTCCTTTTT
>VMDR010019909.1:0-17950 GCA_007922815.1 Macrotus californicus | reverse complement strand
AGAGGTAAAAGGTACAGGGAATAAGAAGCATAAATGGTAGGTAGAAGATAGACAGGGGGAGGTTAAGAATAGTATAGGAAATGTAGAAGCCAAAGAACTCATATATATGACCCATGGACATTAACTAAAGAGGGGGAATGTGGGTGGGAAGGGGTGTGCAGGGTGGAGGGGAATGTAGGGGGGGGAATGGGACAACTGTAATAGCATAATCAATAAAATATATTAAAAAAAAGTTAAATAATTAAAAAAAATTATTTAATAAAAACAATGATAAATGTAGTAACAACTGTAGATTAATATCTTATTGTGTCCCCACATGTGTAATCTTTCAATCTTAATGGTAATCCTATAAAGTCACTACAATTATTACCCATATTTTACAAATGAAAAAACAGAGGCCTTGAGATGTTAACAGCTGGTCCATTGTCAGACAGCTAAGTAGGAAGTGATGAGGCAAGGGTTCTGCAGATTTTCAAGGTTAGCCGACATCTGTTTCTTTGGTACAGAATGCCTGTTTCATCCCACTAAGTCGAGGCAGTGCGTGAGGAGAGTTTGGACCGGAGGTGGTGGAATACCAACAACATGTTACCTTTCATTAGAGCCTCCTGTGCCCAAGTACTAGAACAGGTGTCTTCCTGGTGTTCATTCAATAGCAAACATTTGTCAAGCACGCTTTTCGTGGGTTAGGCACCAGAATTATTAGGTAATTAAACAAGCAAGCAAGCAAATATGTAAATAAAACACAAACTTTAAAGCAGCCTACCCTTTAATGGTCACCAAGCTAGATAAAGGATATTAAGTCATTATGAATTATTTCACCTTCTGCTATAACCCTCAAAAACAAACCATGCACTGTCTGTCTTTATGCAATCAAGATAAGTTCACATTGACGTGCATTTGTAGCACAAAGAGCAGAACCTGAGACAGTGAGCAACAGGTCCTAGCGGGGAGTAGGCGAGGAGGAAGGGCAGGGGAAGGGGGAAAGGAGTGGAGGGGGGCGAAGGAGAGGGAAACTGGGAAACTTGCAGACCAAAACGTTCCTTCTGACCAGGACAAGTATTTAACACGTTTAGAAGGGAAGCCTGAGGATGCGAATCCCTGTGGTCCTTTGGTTCAAGGTTCCAGACCCCTTAACTGCCAACCATATACAAGGAATGCCGTGGACTAGATGCAAATGAGAAGCCCTCCTACGGGCTCGGGCAGAAGTGGACACGGTGTAATTTCTATTCGACGGTGGCTGCTCCTGAATGACTGCCAGAGGAATTGCCTTTCCTTCTACATCTGGTAACACTGAAACTTCTTTATGGGAATAGGGATGGATCAGAGTTGTACGACAATAGCGTTTCCACTTTAATTCCTGACTTAGCCCACAGAAACGCTGAAATAGATTCGTCGTTATTCTCATGTTCTTCCCGCTGTGTCAGCACCTTCGTCTCATACTTGTGGTTGGTACATTTGAGGAGTTCACTTCAACAAGAACATGTGTGGCCCAGAATTCTAGCTAGACTACTGTAACTTAGGGGTAATACTCATGCCGGGTGGAATAAAAAAGAAAAATAGTTTATCACAAGATTAAATAGATGCTCATTCCCCACTCATGTTTTTAACATGTCGCTGTCAAAAACCTTTTTTTGTTATAACTTTTGCTCTAATTCTAAAACAACTCAAGGAAGAGTCAAAATCAATGTTATTTATATTGACCTTTAGAATTTTAAAGAGTATATTTAAAGGTCATATAATAGGAAGGAATAGTTTATGCATAAAATGGTGACCAATTTTAAATGTAAGCATTAATGAATGAATAAAATTAGCACTCGCTATCAGCCTCTCTCACATCTCCTGTGTGACATGAATGAAACCTGAGTCATCGGTATTTCTTCCCAAACTTGTTCCTGATCCTAATGGCATCATCACCACATAGGACATCCAAGCCAAAAAGCAGTCATTTTATTCCTGTGCTGGAGGACTTCTACTTCCAGATAAGGCTGAATAACTGACTCGGGACTAACCTCCTGCCATAAATAGCTAGGAAACAAAACAGAATATGAGGGAGTATCCAAACAAAACCAGAATTTATTTATAAAAAATTCTGTATTTATTCTTCCATGTTTAAGCTTCAGTCACCTTCAAAGTACTCTCCATTGGATGCAGTACACCTGTCAAGACTTTTTTCCACTGCTCAAAACAGTTTTTGAACTTGTTGATTTTGATGACTTTTACTGCTTCTGCCATTTTTTGTTTCACCTCTCCCATATCAGTGTTTCCCTTTGAGGACTTTTTTCATTCAGGGAAACAAAAAAAAAGTCTCTTGGGCACAAGATTGAGTGAATAGGGAGGGTGGGTCACAGGGGTCATGCCGGTTTTGGTCAAAAACTGCTGAACGCTCAGTGCAGTGTGGGCAGCTGCACTTGTATATCATCCATCTTGAAATGGGCAAATGCACTGAAAGAGTCTTCAAAAAAATTCACTGAAGCCACACACACAGCTTCTCACACAGCCTCTCACAGCAGTGCCAGCTGCTACACCAATGCAGATGGGTTCCTAGAACCCTCACCTAGCAGGGGAAGCCTGTAGTATAAGGGACCCACCCTCCAGAAGATAATTTCAGTTTATTCTGGGTTCCCCCTTGTATATGAAGCAACTGTTCTCAGACATTGGACCACAGGCAGCACAAAACTAATCTCTGAGAGAATGAAAGCTCACGAGGTGAGCCTCACTCTTTCCTTGTGTCTGGGTGCAATTTCTTTACCTGGGCACAGTGGGCTGAAGCTGAGACAGTGCTGAAGTACACTGACATTCTAGCCCAATCAGAACAGAGAAACTGAGGTCATTCAGCTGAAGCACTAGCAAGGCCACACCTTAGGAGTAAGAACCACACTCTAGAACAAGACCTGCCTGAGATCCACTTTAACAAAACCTCAGAGTCCAAACTCTGTCTCCCCAGTAGAGATAAACGTGGCCAAGTAACAAGAACTTCAAAAACAGCCTGTGCTTTCTGCAGAACTACGCTAACAAAATGTAAGACCACGGCTACCCAGTTCAAGTTAATAAGCCAGCAATTGAACTACTTCTACAGCAAAAATCATCTCTCTTCAAAGAAGGTAATAAAATCCAGTATTTCCTCAGTTAATCATCTACAAAGTTTTGTATACAAGCAAAAATTATTAGACATGCAAAGAACTTACATAGTCAAGAGAAGAGCAGTTAATACAAACTAACCCCAAGACTGTTCACATGTTAGTTTTAGCAGATACAGAGTTTAAAGTAGCTATTATAAATATGTTAAAAGAATCAAAGGAAAATGTGTTCAAATAAGTAGAGGAATACATGGTCTTAATCAGGCAACAGTCACAGTATCTCAGCAGTCAAAACTGTAAACAAACAAATAAAACCATATGGAAATTCTAGAATGGAAAATTACAAATATAATTAAAAATTCATCAGCTAGGCTTCATAGCAAATTGTAAATAGCATATGAAGGGTCAGTGACCTTGAAGAAAAATCCAGGCATTTTCTAATCTGAAGAACAGAAGAAATAATTTTAAAAAATTAACAGTGCCTCAGGGCCTATGGAATAATATCAAATGGTTTAACGTACGTGTCATAGAGTCCCCAAAAGTGAAGAGGGTGAGGACAGAGAACAAAATATATTTGAAGACATGATGGCTGAAATTTTCCTAAAATTAATTTAAACATTGATTTATACCCAAGAAATAAACAGTGTTAAATAAAGAAAACCCCATCAAATTGTTGAAAACCAAAGACCGAGAAGATCTGTAGAGGGAAAAGACATTACATGCAGGAGAATAATAATACAAATAATGGCTACATTAACAGAATCATGGGGGGCCAGAAGACAGTGGAATAATATCTTCTAAAACTGAGAAAAACCTGCCAATCCAGTTTTTGAAGGATTTCGGAAATAGTCTTTAAAAATTCTTATAATAAACACCTGCATTATAAGAAATGATGGAGGATAGTCTTTGGACTTAAGGGAAATGACAGTATTTGGAACTGCAGCCTGGAGTAAGGAATGGAGAGCACTGGAAATGGTAAATAAGTGGATTAATATTAAAGTCACTTACCATTTAAAAGGAAAATAAAAGTGAGGATGACAGCTATGTAGGAACAGGAAAACAATAACACAAAGACAGGACAGGTAAATGGAGTTACTCCGTCAGATTATTACTTCTGTGACATGGGAAGTAGCAAATGGGAAGTCTGAAGAGTCAGGTATAAAGGGTGAAGTGGTAAAATATTGGACTACAAGTAGTTTTTGATAAATCAAATATGTATATTGTTA
Organism: Macrotus californicus; assembly: GCA_007922815.1. NCBI lineage: Eukaryota > Metazoa > Chordata > Mammalia > Chiroptera > Phyllostomidae > Macrotus > Macrotus californicus. The sequence continues at coordinate 13,647 of VMDR010019909.1, read as the reverse complement.
GTGCTACAGCAACCACTTAAAAATTAAAATTAAAATGTTATTGAGAAGCCAATAGAGGAAATAAAAGAATACTGGAAAAATATTTGATTAATCCAAATAAAGGCAGGAAAGGAGAAACAGAGGAACAACAATTTGACAAGACAAATGGAAAACTAATAGCAAGATGATTGGCTATCCATAGCAGTTATATTCTGGATATAGGATATATTCTGCATTAAAAAGAAAAACTAATGCATACAACAAGAATGAGTCTCAAAAACAACTGAGCTAAAGCCAGACAGGGGAGTAATTATCATATGGTTCCATCTATAGGAAGCTCTAGAAAACATAAAAGCAATTTATAGTGCTAGAAGTAAACTCATTATCATATGGTTCCATCTATAGGAAGCTCTAGAACACATAAAAGCAATTTATAGTGCTAGAAGTAAACTCATTAGCTGCTTGGGGCAGGGATGAGGGGAGGGGATTGACCATAACGGGGCATGAGACAACTTTCTAGGGTGATGGAAATAGTCCAAATTTTTCTTGGGGTGATGGTTTCATGGCATATACATTTGTGCAGAACATCAAATGATACACTTGAAGTGAAGCATTTAAAAAACTTATCTGTGGAATCTATTCTCTTTTGCTTGGTAAGTGACAAATCTAGGCATCTTGATCCTGGTCCAGGTTTTGCTAAAATGTCATACTGACCCCATGTAACCACTTGCTGCTGGTTTCCAGGTTGTTTTGTTTATTTTGTTTTCTGGTAGACACTGATTGTTATCTCATCGTCTTTTATCAAGAAGAAAATTTCTAGGAATCACACAATAGTAGCCAGTTTCAAAGAGTTATTAAAGGTCTCCATATTTCTGAATTTTCCCCCAGTACAATTCCACGTGTTGGAACCATCTGGCTTATTTCTTAGCAAGGGGAATACTGGGGTGGATTTTTAAAATTTCCTTCCTGGGAAAGTAACTTTTGACCTAAATAATATAGAGAATTGGGAAATTTTATAAATCTTTATCTTTTATTTTGATGCCTTTGGCCATTCTACAGCAAACATTTGAGGATCCCTAGGAAATGCAGCATGCCATAGCTATTAAAAGCTGATTTTATTACATCATTTTTCTCCTCATTATCTTGGGTTGATGATTTCATATTTCATTTGGAAAACATCCTGGTTTGTCAAAGTTTAGATAATAATGTCTAGGCATTTGATATTAATGTTTCCTTATTATTCACTTAGTAGACTTTAATGCTATTTTGAAAATTCACATATACACATTTGGAAACTGTTTTTATTTAAAAGTTACTTACTGAGGAATATTTAGGTAATATCAAAGTTTAATGTGAAAAATAAAACCTATTTTGAAATAGTTAAGAAGCTGAATTTAGCTGAAAAACTTATTTAACTTTTTGAGGGATAGATAGAGGGGGATACTAAAATGGGAATAGGTGAATAATCTTTAAAATGTATTTGAATATAAAAGAAATGCTTGAGAGAATATAAGCTAGAAGGCATAGAGAAAACAAGACATGTGGAAGAGGAAGGGACTCTGTAAGTCCATCACATTTAAGTTCTTCCTTGTAAGTATTGAAAAAGACTCATGAGAACAGCTATATTGTTTGGAGATAGAATCAGATTTGGCGTAAGGAGATATCATATTTCTGCTTTCCTGGAACAAATTGTGAGCACAGAATGCCCTGTTTTGATTGTCATTTCCTTTAAAGTTTTATGTCATCTTCATCTCCTACAGGGGTCTCATCCCTTGGTGACCTAGGTGCCTTCTAAACTCCTTTAGCCTGCAATGCTCATGTAACACAGAATGCACTACTTTGTACTGTATTTGTGGTAAGCTTTACAGTCGTTGGAGGGTAATGATGGTACCTTTCCACGTTTGTATCCTTAGAGCCAAGGACAGTGTTGACACAGAGTAGGTCCTCCTCAGTGACAACATTGCTGGTAGAATATAATATGCCCTTCTGACATCTTTCCAGCCAACATGACAGCACTTCATATTTATCACACTGTGGTCCACTTACTTGGTCCATTTACTTGGTAGAATCCTCTAGACTCTAAGATTCTTGAGCGCTCAGCTGATGTTTTATTCAACTCATTATGGTCAGTATCTTGCACATCTCAAGAGTTTAAGAAATACTTATTGGATGAAAGTAAGAATGAGGGAACTGAACCAACAGAGGTGGATTTTAGTCCTCTGCCACTAATTTGTTCAGAAGTGTTAATCAAATGATTTAGCATCTCTGTGTCTCAGTTTCTCCATATATATATGATTTGATAATAATCAAGGGCCACTCCCAGCTCCAAAATTCTATGATTACTTGATATTGATGATGACTTAAAATAAAAGTTACTTAGTTCAAAAATTGAGTCAATGCACAATCAACTCTTAGCAATTGGTTTTCCCTTGACTCATCACCTGGAATTCTAGGGACCCCACACAGGTCAGCATGCCAAAGATTTGGGAGATGTCATTGTATTGTAAATAGCTCCTCATCAGGAGAAGACTGGAGACCCCAGACCCTGAAGAACAGGTATGAAAAGGTGATTCATACCAATACTTCAACAGGTGAGGCAGCCTGTTTTGATACTGAACCAAAGGCTAAGCATCCTTGGTCCTCTTCCATTGTCTGCTCAGGAAAAACATCAGTTAGTTCGAGGAGTTCTCCAAATATCTAGGCACAGAAACCCTACATATCCTGTGCACACTTGTTCAGCACTATGTAACCACACTGCAAAAAGCTCTTATGTATCATAACTCAGTTAATTCTCATAACAACCCTACTTCCCTAATAAAGTCACTGAGGGAAAGATAGCCGAGGTTGTACAGCTAATAAATGATAGAGGCAGGGTTCAAGTTCTCACTCTCTGACCCTGAAAGGATCAGGTTTTTATAGATACCACAGTTTTTTAGAGGTGGAGATGGGGTATGTGTATGATGAAAATGAATAACTCAGGCTGTAAGACAAGGATTTATTGCCTTCATTCCCAAACAGCTTTGCCTGTGTATAGAATACGGAGATGATTCCCAGACTGTTGGCATTTGTTTGGAAAGCCAGTTACCATTCCTCAGAGGCCAGCAATGGGATTACATTAACTGGTGATCTGAATTTCATCCAGGTCTGGTGGGTCCTGGGCGCAGACCCTGACTGAGAGAAAGCAGCTGCTCTGTCAGTCAGCATGATGAGGCAGGTGGGCCTTGTTATGAGTCACAGAACCAACTTAAGGACTCATAGGCAAAGGCGGCTCTTTTTTTCCAGCCAGAGGATGGAATACTTATCAAGTGGCTCTTTGGAGAGCTTTTACTCTGTTGCTTTTTATTTTCCTAGGAATTTCATGATTTGGGACAGAAAATAAGAGTAATTTTGGCTTATGTTCTTATTCCTATTTTTCTTTATTATGTCCCCATATTCATATGTAATAACTGTAAATAAAACGGTAACACACATAGGCAAACACAATGCGGGATGGGATTTGTTTTTCAAAGTGCTGACAAGTTCTCTTACTCATCTTACTGGAACAAAGTGGTTTGGCTACTATTATCTGTGTCTTTCCACAGGCATTATTTATAAGAGCTTCACAGTTATTATTTTGGCTTATATTCCCAAAATATTTGCAGCAGTTTTTGAGTGGGATATGCCTAACTTATGATTTGTAAGACTAAAGAAGCCTCATGTATTTCTCCTTAATAAGTTCAATCAGCCCTCAAGACCTCAAGTATTAAACAAATAAAGATCTCCCACGGTTTTGTTAATTCACATTGTTGTCTGTTATTAAAGAGAATACTCTTAGCATGGAAACCAAATTGTCACCAAGGAACGAATCCCTCCTCTGACAACCAGACAAATGGTTATCTCACTTCTAACAACAACCCTAGGGGCAGGGCACTCACTTCAAACAAAAGGACCCCCCCTCCCATTTTTGGACAGCTCTAATTTTTTGAAAGTTCTTATTTTGAACTGAAATTGTATCCCTGTAGATTTCACCATAATGGATATTCTTTCTCCTTCTTCTTTGTGGGCTCCTCTTCCTCTGCCAGGCCCATAAATTTGTGTTTCTCAGAAATAAATGTAATTTTATTTCATGCACCGTCCTTGGGTAATATATGGTTTCAGTATCCACCTACACACTGATAAGTATATCTCAAGCACAGACTTCTGTGCTGAGATTCAAGTCAACATATTCAACCACCAACTATGTATATTCACCTGGCTGCCTCACAGGTACCTTATATTCAGTTTATCCAAAAACTGGTTTTACCTGTGCTTAGACTCCTGAATTTGGTGAATGAAAATAGTGAGTATTGGCAATGATATAGAGAAATTGGAGCTCCTGTGCACTGCCGGTGGAAATGTAAATTGGTGCTGCCACTCCTCAAAAAATTAAAAATGGAATCACCATATGATCCAGCAATCCCACTTCTGAGTATATACTCAAAAGAATTGAAAGCAGAAGCTACCCAAGTGTTCGACAATGGATGAATTAAGTGAAGGGATAAACAAAACGTGGTAGATACATACAAGCAGTCGGCCTTAAAAAGGAAGGAAAGTCTGACACGTGCTACAACATTGATGAAAACACTGTGGTAAGTGAATAAACCAGTCACAAAAGGACAAATACTGTGTGACTTGACTTATATGAAGTGCTTAGAGTAGGTAGATTCGTAAGCACAGAAAGTAGAATGATAGTTTCCAGGGACTGGGTGGAGGAAGAAATGGGGTGCTCATGTTCAATGTTTACAGAGTTTCAGCTTAGGAAGTTGAGAACAGTTCTGGATTGCATGGTGGTGAGTATACTTGAAGCCACTGCACACTTAGACGTGGTTAAGTGGTCAGTTTTATATTATATATATTTGACTACAGCTTAAAAAAATAAAGATTCTATAAAACCCAATTCTTCACTATCTGTTCTTGTCTCCTGACACTTTCGTGGGCAGCCCTGAATTACTTGCAGCTCCGCAAACATACTGCACTCACTGATGAACCCGTGCTTTCCAGCTTGCTGCCCGGTGATTGCTTACCCCTCCTTAGGGTCACTGTTCAAACCCAGAGTGACTAACCCTCACCCTGGTTTGCCTGGGACTGAGGGGTCTCCAGGAATTTGGGACTTCCAGTGCTTAGACTAGGAATGTCTGAGGCAAACTGGGACAAGTTGGTTACCCCACTGAAATCACCACATTATTTCTATGTCCTCAATGTCAGACCCCTATGATATGCTGGAAGATTTTTTTCAGGTTCTATCTATTTGTTCATTAGCATCCCTTGAGTAGTGTATTTTTGGCTTGTGTTATCATCTCAAACATATTTTTCTCTCTTTTCCATTAGCATATCATTACAATCTAGTCAAATTTCTGGCTAAGATCAGATGCACTGTATTAAAATGCATTCCTTTGATCTACTAGTTTTGTGCCAACCTGTACAAAAAGCAAATTAGATTAGTCTGTCAGACCTTGGTCTCCATGAACTTATACCGGCTTCACACGGTCACAACTCATGTGTGTGTGTGCAGGTACACACGAGCACACTCCCAAATGTGCGTATCAGAATAATTCTTTCAATCAACTCCTGTAGAAACTTACGTTGCATCAACATTGATTCACTTGTAAAAAAATACCATACTCTCCCCTGTACTCACATTGCCACTGACTTCCTAGCTTTTAGAAAATGTTGAAACCAGTATAGGGAATGAAAGATTTTCTTCTCCTGGCCATATCAGATTCAGAAGACAGGATTCAGCAGTGTCTATGTGACTGAAATGAGTCTCTCTGAGCGCAGACCCGGGCTCTGCCTGCTAGTGATACATGCTGTGCTGGCTGAGCCGAAGCAGACAGGCTTTGGGAACGTTTTAGGTCGCATGTAAACCAGCTATCTGAATACACATTTATTAGTAGGAATAGAAATACAGGTCTTGATTAGTGGTAAGTCATTAATGTTAAAACTAGTCATTGCTGCCATTTGGAGAGGTCTGGAGGCAGGTGAATCTCAGTTTAAACTGATGGCTTAAGTCATGCAGCATTTGTTTTGTTTTATTTCCAAGTAAAAATGGGGTGTTTCTGGTTGTCCTGGGCTTGCCCGGTGCAGTTAGGGAAGAGAGCCCTTTCCCTGCCGTGAGAGGATCATTTGTTTCCTCCCTTAAGCTTCATAAGAGTTGTAACAATTCAACACCAAAAAAAAAAAAATTCAATTAAAAATTGGGCAAAGGAACTGAACGGACACTTCTCCCAAGACGGCATACAAAAGAGGCTCAATTTCACTAGCTGTTAGGGAAATGCAAATCCAAACTACAAGGAGATACCACCTCACACCTGTAGAACAGCTATTATCAACGAGGCAAGTAACCAATGCCAGAGAGGTTGTAGAGAAAAAGGACTGTCATTCCCCGGTAGTAGTAACATAAACTGGCAAAGCCACTATGGAAACAGTGTGGCACTTCTTCAAAAAAAATTAATAGAATTACCATGTGACCTAGCAACCCCTCTTCTGGGTATCTACCCAAAAATATTGAAAACATTTATTTGCAAAGATACATGCACTCCTACATTCACTGCAGCATTATTCACAGTGGCCAAGACATGGCAACAGCCAAAGTGTCCTTCAGTAGAGGGCTGGGCAGGGAAGATGTGACACACATATACTATGGAATCTTAGCCATAAGGAAAGGTGAAATACTGCCATTTGTGACAACATGGATGGGCCTGGAGAATATTGTGCTAAACGAAATAAGTCAGTCAGAAAAAGCTAAGAACCACATGATTTCACTCATATGCAGGATACAAAACTGAAACTCATGGACACAGGCAACAGCGTGGTGGTTACCAGAGGGAAGGGGGTGGGGGGTAGTAAAGGGCAAAGGGAGTCGAAAACATGGTGATGGAGGACGATTCAACTTTGGGTGATGGGTACACATGCAATATACAGATCATGTATCATTGTACACGTGAAACCTATATGATCCTAGTAACCAATGCCACCCCAATACATTTGTTTAAAAATAAAATAAAGTTTAAGTTACCCAAATGTTTTAAAATAACAAAATAAAAAATAATAACATTACTACAGTAATTATTATTGTCATCAGAAAGACCTGTATTCCTAAAGTGACTGTTACTAATTAGCTCTGTGACTGTGGCTGTGTCTTCAAGTCCAGTTTGTGATTCGTAAAATTAGGATAAACAACACCAGACTGCAGACCTCAAGGATGGTTGGAAGGCAGTGACATTTACTGAGCAAGTGCTATTTACGTGTCACAGACCGGCACTTGACGTGTGTTATTTCATTTACACAGCACACCCATGAACATGAACAGTAGTATTATATTTATTTTGCAAACAGAGAAATTGAAGCTGAAAGAGATTGAATAATGTACCTGAGATCCCATGGCTTCTAGGTGGCAGAGCTAGGATTTGGTCCCATGGTGAGCTAGGCCTGCTCCATCATATTGCATATAAAGGTCTACAGCTTATACCTACAGATGTGTCGGCACATGAAAAGAGCATTTATTTATTCTGCCATCCAGAGAGGGAGGGAGATTTTACACTCCGCTGTATCTCCTTAAAAATCTATATGATTTCACTAATTTCATAAGTAATGAGGTTAGCAGAAACTTTCAAAAGTATCACATAACAAAGGTGATGTTTATGTAATATGAAACCCATTGCCTATTATTTACATAACTATGCATACTACCCCAGTGCATTTAAAAGAGGCCAGAGGGAATGGGGGTACTGGGTGGAGGGGGGCAAAGGGAGAAAACTGGGACAACTGTAATAGCATAACCAATAAAATATATTTTTTAAAAAGGAGCATTCTACACAAAGCAGATACTTATTCATGATATTCAAGTGCTACTTAACTTTCACATAATGGAAACAATCCTTTATGCATTCTGATCCATGAATTTGAAAGTCCTTTCTTTCACCCCTGACTGGTGTGGCTCAGTTGTTTGGGCCCTTTCCCTTGGGGCAGGACCAGGGTTGGGGGGGGAAGGTCACAGGTTTGGATCGGCCCCATTGGGGTATGTGCCCAAGAGGCAACCCATCCATGTTTCACACAGATCAGTGTTTCTCTTCCTCTCTTCCTCCCTCCCATCCCCTCTCTCTAAACATAAATGAATAAAAAATTTAAAAATATTTTAAAGTCCTTCCTTTTACATTCTTTCTTTTATAAAGTGCTGATCCCTGGGGAAAACTTGTCTTAGCTACTGTTGTCCAACGCTGTTTCTCTTGCATTTTATTCAAACCAAAATTTTTTAGGAAGAACATCCGTCTCTCCTAAGAATTAGTCTAGTTATCCTTAAAGACACATGCTAATTCTTTCCATTTCTTGTATTTCCTGAATATTTTCTATCCACATTTAATATTGCTTTAACCAAAGTAATGCCCCATACTTTTGGGCTGGCACTAATAGTATTTTAAATACTTTCCCCATGAATATAAATTTCAAAATATATTGGACTCACCCTGGCTACAGATATTTTGTTTTACACATTGCATATAGTCGTTATGAGTGTGGAAATTAAAAAAAAACTAATCTCTGAGAAGGAGATGATCAGTGATGACAGTGGGAAGATAGTGTCCTAAATCCCTAATTTTTAGACAGTTTAGACATCAAAGTTTTTTGTGCATTTTTAAGTTTTATTCAGTATTAACACAAACTATACTATTAATTTAAGGAACTGTTAGAACTGCTATAGAGTCTTTAAACATGACTAAATTTCCACGGAGGAGAGAAATGATTTGTATGTCATCCAACTAAAGACTTCCATCTAACTGACTTCCTAAATTAAAATGTGAAAATAAGAGCTGAATACATAGACGTAAACAGCAACAAGGAAAGGGACAGAAATTGGTTCTTGAGCCTTGTCTCTCTCCGTCTGTGTGTGTCTCTCTCCTCCCTCACACACACTCTCAACAGGTGCACAGGAGAAGAATATTTATTCAATATTCTGTGTGCAAACACTACACAAAGTAAAACAGAAGGAAAAAAACTGCGTGATTAGTTCATATGCTTAGTATACACTTTAGTGTTTATTTGAACATGGGAGACATGTGCTATATCCTAGTAAATGTTTAAGCCTAAGAATTGTGTGTCAGAAAAAATAATTTTAAAAGGCGCAATTCAAAGGGTAAATGTAGAAAATTTCATCTTAGAATTCTTTCCAATCTGAAACCTTTGAGATCTTTGAATAAATAAAAATGTGGCTATGTTGGAAATCTTATTTTAGAGCACAAGAGGGTCAAGTATAATTGTTTGGATTCATTTTCCCTATTGGATAAGAGCCCATGGAATCAAGTGTAGTTATACTGAGTCCTGCTATTAAACACACACTCCTATTATGTTCAGGTCTGCTGGGAAACAACTGTGGCAGCCAGATTGGGCTGGCACAGAGGGGTCAGAAATGGGAGTGGCCTTTCCAAGCAAAGACCTAGATAAGCCTCGGACGGAGTCATCGACAGACTGGACAAATGTTGGAGTGTTTGAAACTAAAAATCCAAGGATTTATTTTCAGTGGAGAAAGAAATATAACACTTACCATAATCTTTCACAAAAGCCATCGAATCAGTAGTAATTCTTCATACACTTGAAAACAAAATTGTTTCAGCTTAAACTTCTTTTGAAGTATTTATTTAAATGTTAGAAGATGTTACTGGGGCAGGTGTGGGAGTCAGTGGAGGGGAGTGGGGCATGCAGAGACTTAGGATATTAATAATGTCATATTCCTTATAGGGTACTGTTGTTGTAATCTCCTTTAAATTTTATAGACACACGCTGCAATGGACATAAGGGTGCATATATTCTTGCGAATTGGTGTTCCGGGTTTCTTCGGATATACTTCCCAGAAGTGAAATGGCTGGATCATAAGGCAGTTCCACTTTTAATATTTTTTAAAATATATTTTATTGATTTTGCTATTACAGGTGTCCCATTTCCCCCCCTTTATTCTCCTCTACCCTGCACACCCCCTCCCACCCACATTCCCCCTTTAATGTCCATGGGTCATGTATATAAGTTCTTTGGCTTCTACATTTCCTATACTATTCTTAACCTCCCCCTGTCTATCTTCTACCTACCATTTATGCTTCTTATTCTCTGGACCTTTTCCCCCTCTCTCCTCACCCACCCTCCTGAAGATAACCCTCCATGTGATCTCCATTTCTGTGATTCTATTCCTGTTCTAGTTGTTTCCTTAGTTTGTTTTTGTTTTTGTTTCAGGTTCGGTTGTTAATAACTGTGAGTTTGTTGTCATTTTACTGTTCCTATTTTTGATCTTCTTTTTCTTAGATAAGTCCCTTTGACATTTCATATAATAAGGGCTTGGTGATGATGAACTCCTTGGACATGACCTTATCCAGGAAGCACTTTATCTACCCTTCCATTCTAAATAATAGCTTTGCTGGATAGAGTAATCTTGGATGTAGACCCTTGCCTTTTATGACTTGGAATACTTCTTGCCAGCCCCTTCTTGACTGCAAGGTTTCTTTTGAGAAATCAGCTGACAGTCTTATGGGCACTCCTTTGTAGGTTATTGTCTCCTTTTCTCTTGCTGCTTTTAAGATTCTCTCCTTATCTTTAATCTTGGGTAATGTAATTATGATGTGCCTTAGTGTGTTCTTCCTTGGGTCCTACTTCTTTGGAACTCTCTGAGCTTCCTGGACTCCCTGGAAGTGTGTTTCCTTTGCCAGATTGGGGAAGTTCTCCTTCATTATTTGTTCCAATAAGTTTTCAATTTCTTTCTCTTCCTCTTCTCCTTCTGGCACCCCTATGATTCGGATGTTAGAATGTTTAAAGATGTCCTGGAGGTTCCTAAGCCTCTCCTCATTTTTCTGAATTCTTGTTTCTTCATTGTGTTCTAATTGAATGTTTCTTTCTTTCTTCTGGTCCACACCATTGATTTGAGTCCCAGTTTCCTTCCCATCACAATTGGTTCCCTGTACATTTTCCTTTATTTCATTTAGCATAGCCTTCATTTGTTCATCTAATTTGTGACCATATTCAACCAAGTCTGTGAGCATCCTGATTACCAGTGTTTTGAACTGTGCATCTGATAGGTTGGCTATCTCTTCATCACTTAGTTGTATTTTTTCTGGAACTTTGATCTGTTCTTTCATTTGGGCCATTGTTTTTGACTCGGTGCACCTGTTACGTAGTAAGGGGCGGAGCCTTAGGTGTTCACCAGGGCGGGGCAACCCATGTTGCTGCGTTGTGACGCTGTGCGTAGCGGAGGGGTTCAAGAAGGAACAACGCCACTTACTCAGGTCTCTGCCGGTTTTCAGTCACATCCCCTGCTACCCACAGTCAAATTAGGCCCTTCTGGTGCTGATTCCCGGGTGGGTGGGCTTGTGCATGCTCTAGGACCCTGTGGGTCTCTCCAACAAGCTTTCCTGTGAGGCTGGGAGTTTCTTCGGCTGACGCCTCAACCCCCACAGGTGTTTTCAGTCAGAGGTTTCAGACTTGATTTTCCTGCACTGGAACTCTGGGTTTCTGGGTCTGTCTCCCTCCCCAGTTGTTCCTCTCAGTTTATCCACTCGTGGGTGTGAGCCTGCCTGTTCCACCAGCTGCCACCTTGCCATGAGTCCTCTCCACCCGGCTGCCCGTCTCTGCCCCTCCTACTGGTCTGGGTAAGTGTTTCTTCTTTAACTCCTTGGTTGTCGGACTTCCACATAGTTCGATTTTCTGTCAATTCTAGTTGTTTTTTGTTTTAAAATTTGTTGTTGTCCTTCTTTTGGTTGTGCGAGGAGGCACAGTGTGTCTACCTACGCCTCCATCTTGGCTGGAAGTGCTTTTAATATTTTTAAAAGAGGGGAAGGGAGAGGGAAAGAGAGGGAGAAAAACATTGATGTTCCAGAGAAACATTGATTGTTTGTGTCTTCCACGCCCCCAACCAGGAACCTGGCCCTCAACCCAGGCATGTGCCCAGATGGGAAATCAAACCATCAACCTCTTGGTTTGCGGATGACACCCAACCCACTGAGCCACACCAGTCAGGGACCATTTTTAATATTTTGAGGAAACTCCGTACTGTTTTCTACAGTGACTGCACCAGTCTGCATTCCCACCAACAGTACAAAAGGGTTCCCCTCTCTCCACATTCTCACCAGCCCTTGTTTGTTGATTTACTGATGATAGCCATTCTGACTGGTGTGAGGTGATATCTCATTATGGTTTTAATTTACATTTCCCTGATGATTAGTAACATTGAGCATCCTTTCATATGGCTCTCTGTATGTCCTCTTTAAAGTATGTCTATTCAGGCCCTTTGCTCATTTTTTAATTGGATTGTTTGGGGTTTTTTGGTGTTGAGTGGTGTAAGTTCTTCATAAATTTTGGACATTAATCCTCTTTCAGCTGTATCATTGGTGAATATGTTCTCTCATTCAGTGGGCTGCTTGCTCATTTTATTGATTTTTTTTTTGCTATGGGAAAATGTTTTACTTTGATGTAGTCCTATTTGTTTATTTTTTCTTTTGTTCCCCTTGCCCGAGGTGATATATCAGAAAAAAATATTGCTACAAGTAATGTCTAAGATTTTATTGCCTATGTTTTCTTTTAGGATTTTTATGGTGTTGAGTCTTACATTTATGTCTTTAATCCATTTTGAGTTTATTCTTGTGTATGGTATAAGGAGGTGATCTAATTTCATTATATTGGACATGTGTCCCATATTCCCAGCATCATTTATTGAATAGACTATCTTTACTCCACTGTATGTTCTTGCCTTCTTTGTCAAATATAAATTGACCATAAAGACATGGTTTTTTTCTTGGCTCTCTGCTCTGTTCCATTGCTCTATATGTCTGTTTTTTATGCCAGCACTGTGCTATTTTGATTATTATGGCCTGGTAGTATAGTTTGATATCAGGTAGCATGATTCTTCTAACATTGTTCTTTCTGACGATTGCTGTGGCTATTCAGGGTCTCTTGTGATTCCATATGAATTTTGGGAATATTTGTTCTAATTCATTACAGCATTATTTACAATAGCCAAGATTTGGAAGCAGCCCAACTGCCCATCAGTAGATGAGTAGATAAAACAGCTATGGGACATTTACACAGTGGAATTCTACTTGGCCATAAAAAGGAAGGAAATCTCACCATTTGTGACCACCATTTGCATGGATGGACCTGAAGAAGTTTCATGCTAAGTGAAATAAACCAGTCAGAGGAAGACAAATACTATATGATCTCGCTAATATGTGGAATCTAATGAACAAAATAATTTAACAAACAAAATAGAAACACACTCATAGATACAGAAAAAAGATTGACAGCTTTTAGAGGGGAGGGAGTTTGGGAGCTGGGTGAAAATGGTGAAGGGAATAAGACAAAAAAAAAAAAAAGAAACCCTCATAATACAGACAACAGTGTGGTGATCATTAGAGGGAAAGAAGGAAAAGGACAAATGGTGACAGAGGAGACTGACTTTAGACGGTGAACGCATGATACAGTACACAGATGCTGTCTTATGGAACTCTACATCTAAAACCTATGTAACTTTATTGACCAGTGCCACCCCAATAAATTCAATAAAAATTTACATACACATGTGATGTACTCTTTTTCAATAATATATTTTTGATAAAAAATTTTAACATTAGTAAATGCCATTTAATGTGCTACTGTGACCCTAAGCACCTCAATGATCTGTTA